>JAOXYF010000016.1:4840728-4852726 GCA_028565775.1 Sternarchorhynchus goeldii
AGAGGGACAGAGAGGAGGAGAGAGAGAGAGAGAGAGGGACAGAGAGGAGGAGAGAGAGAGAGAGAGGGACAGAGAGGAGGAGAGAGAGAGAGAGAGAGGGACAGAGAGGAGGAGAGAGAGAGAGAGAGAGGGACAGAGAGGAGGAGAGAGAGGGACAGAGAGGAGGAGAGGGAGGAACAGAGAGGAGGAGAGGGAGGAACAGAGAGGGAGGAACATAGATGAGAAAAGAGAGGAGCAGAGATGAGAAAGAGAGGAAGAGAGGAGAAGAGGGACAGAGACAGAGAAAGACAAAGCTACATGAAAGAGCCATTGTCCTAATGTAGGGATGAGAAAAGATGTGAGAGAGAGGAAACGCAGACAGGGACGGAGGGGACGGGATTAGAGGCAGTGGCACAGGGAGCTGCTCTCTGCAACACAGACAGGAAGGAAAATGGAAACTTCAGCAACAAAGTGACGTGACGGGCTCAGTTATAATTGATCAAGCCCTCCTGGAGAAAGTGCCTGCACAGAGTAAACCAGGGGCAAACTGACAAAGAGCCAGAAGATGAAGGGAGAGGCAAGACCGCGGAAGCATGGTGGAGGGGGCGGGCGGCCTGCTGGGGGTGAGGGAGGAGCCGCTACACTCACCATGTAGGTGGCGATCTCCTCTGGAGCATCTCCGTCCAGATCGAACTTAAAGGTCACCATCTTGTGGTTGTGGGTCTCCAGTTGGCACTCCACCATCTTATCGCCTGTGTTGCACACCTGGCAGGGGGGATACAGGAAGCGGGTCAGGCCGCTGGGCAAACTCTGGACTGTTTAAACCAGGAATGTGCCACCTGATCGCACGTGGCAGATTGAGCGAAGGTGTAAGCGCACTTGTTTTAAGCAGACTACTGTACAAGATGTTCTAGAAAACCAGATCCTGGAGTACATTCAAACAGTAAGACCTTAGGATCATGGAAGAATGGCCACTTCATGGTTTTGATACAAGCGGCGATGGTTTACACTGTTTGATACCAGTCCGGATGGTTTGTGCGGACTCACGTTGAGCATGCTCAGTTTGGGCTTGCCGCTCTTCTCCTGCCGGAAGCGCGTGCGAGAGGATTTGCGGTGGTGCTTGCGCCCGCGCAGCTCGCTCCTCCCGCCGTGCGTCCCCTCGTTACCATCGCTCATCTCCTTTCCCGACGTGGCGTCCGAGTTCACGCTGTGGCGGCAGCAGGGTCATATCAGGCTCGTGTTACATGATCTGTTAGTCTGGGCTGGTGGTGTATTGTTAAAAAAATACAACACTGACAATGGGGGGAGGGGTGTTGTGAACTGTTTTTTTTTCTTTTCTTTTACTAGGAAGAATACTTTTTCCTTAGGCAGGATTTGGAAACTTATGAAAAAAACTCACTGAAAAACCTCCGGGTTTTAAACGAAAGGCTGCCATTTTACAATAAACAGCCTATGGAAACGAGGCTCCTTTAATCTTCTCAGTCACAAAGTACAGAGGCTGGCATCATCTCTGAGCTCCTACCTGTCATACGCTGATCCAGACACTGATGTGTGTTTACCAAGTGCAGGCTCCTTCAAGCAAACAGGAGAGAAGAAGAGAGAGTGAGTCATACAGACGAACACAAGAGATTATGTGCAGTGTTCTAGGACCAATAATTCCCCAAACACACATGAATAATAATTTAAAAAGCTAGCACCTCAGGGGAGGAGTGTATTCACGTGTTCATTATGGGAAACCATGGATACCATTAACAGCAACTTGCATTCCTAATGTCAATTTTTAAAACGGGCCACAAACTCACCTCGGCCAACGCTTCAGCGTGGGACTGGCTGGTGCCTCCCCCACAGCCACCGGACTGCTGGCTCGGCTGCGCCGGTACTCCACCTCCTGGTTGATGGGGAGCGGTGCAGGTGCTGGTGGCAGCCACGGAGGGCTGGAGCTCCTTGGTCAGGTCAGCAGGCGGGGTGTCTGGGGACAAGGGCCGGCCCACCGCGGGAGGCTGGAGGGCGGACGGTACCGGCTGGGCGGCCACGCCGTGGCGGGTGGAGACGGCTGTGGCACTCGGGGCGGCGGTGACCGCCGTCTGTGCAGCACGGACCGGAACGGAGGCGGAGGGAGCAGTGGACTGGGGGGCGTGGCTTGAAGGTGGGCGCTGGGCGGAGCACGTCTGGCCCACGTTGGGGACTGGAAGTGCAGCTCGGGCCTGGTTATTGCTAGTAGACTCTCCCTAAAACAACAGTCGAAACTTCAGCTCGGTCCCAAAATCCACGATAATAGTTTCACTGACTGTTAGATCCCAGTCATATATCAACGCAGTGGCACTGTGTATGTTTTTGGCTTTGGGTAAATTCCATCTCTCTCTCTCCTTTCATGGCCCCATCTGCACTGGGAGTCCCCAGTGGATGCCCACCCCGAAGAGAGGAGCTGTGGGCCTGCAGTGGCTGATGGTTGGGTTATTGATTGCCCCAAACATTTGCTCAGTGAATGTGTCCTGAATCTAAATCAAGAACATTTCCCATGATAAATAGTCTGGAATAAAAGCAGACATTGCAGTTACAAGCACTGCATACCTTTGCAGTCTTAAATCCCATATTGGGCAATTTAAAATCACACACACGCTTTACCTGAGAAAGAGGGACCTGGCTGGAGAGAGAAGCTCTTATGTACACCGAGGCAGGGTTTGGTGAAGGAGGTAGGTTCTGGTGCACGGGGGGTGTGGTCTGAGTGAGGCTGAGTAGGGAGGGCGTGGCCACGGAGCTCTGCAGCTGGACCATGGTGGAACTCTGGTGGTACGCGTGTACCGACGGGGTGGAGGCCGTGAACACGGGAGCGGCACATGGCCGCTGGGTGCCGGCCGCCACGGGAGGGGCCGCGGAGGGCAGGTGTGGGTAGGGGGCTGATGCGACTCCATCCACCTGGGAGCATGGCACCGGGGAAACGGAGGGATGAGTGGGCAGGGCCTGGCCACCGGAAAGGTACAGTGGAGCGAGGGAGTGCTGGGCAGAGGTGGGAAAGGGGTCGTGTCCAGGAAGAGAAGCCCCAGCAGACTGGTTCAGTGAGGGTAACTGGAGTCAGAGACAAACAATCAACAATCTTTCCACAACAATGGAACATTTTTTTTTTTTTACAAATTAAGTAAAAAAACAAAAACAAAAACAAAACCAAAACAAAACCACCTGAACGTATCCTTATATTTTAAAAATAAAAGAAATCTGGAATCTTGCTTCACGTTAATTCTACTCAGCACAGTGGATAACTAATGCAGCTCAGATTAAAACACCAGTGTCTTACGCGTGTGAGGTGAGCTGGTTGATGAGAGGACTGGTGTGGCAGCAGTTGGTGAGCAGCTTGAACCAATGGCTGATGAGTAGGCGTGCTCTGGGTAGGTAAGCTGGACGATGATTGGAGGACGTGCTGTGTTTGTTTTTTTTTAAATATTAAACAAACAAACAAACAAACAAACAAACAAACATTGGATGATTAATTGGAATGCAGAGTATAATAAAAATTCACCTCTTGCTGGGGAAAGAAAAAGGAAAGAGAGTAAAACTGATCATGTAATAACTCTGCCTTGGATGTAATTTTAACTGTTGCGATTTAGATCACATTTACATCACAACTGCCCAAATGTGTTAATTCCTGATTTACTGAGAGCACAGTCAACCATTTGGAAGTCTTCATCAACTGCAGCTCGCTGGCTTAGACACAGTTCATATTTCATGTCCTATTCAGTCCATTGTTCAGTGTGAAATAAAGCTGGATGTCAGCGGTTAGTGCAGAGTCCAAAATTTCCTGACGTTACTGCTGTTCTCTGTTGGCCAGTCATACCTCCAAATAAACCATCTGCGTGTTATAGGTGTTTGGTGCAAAGTTCCAAGGTAACGTATGCAGCTAAAATCTGTGTTCTCCTACCTACATAAGCACTCAGTGTCTCAGCTTTGCAAGATTACCTCACTCACCTGTACTGACTGCAACGATTTGCATGTTTTATTGTAATGCTGTACAAGTGGTAGATGGTGGCGCAAAGTACAGTGCAGTCGTTCCCTTGCCATTTATTTTATGCAAATCTGAATGGTTTCTTTCCAATGAGAGACCGAGGAAAAAAAAAAAATTAAATGAGAGAAAGAGTTTTAAAAATCCTGAAATATGAGTCACAGCTGTTCTAGGATCAGCCTACCGGCGCAGAATGAGACAGGGCTCCAACGCCCTGAGCAGTTTCGGGTTTTCCTTGCTCCAGCATGCCTGATGCAACCGCTCGGCTAATTAGCAAACCCTTCATGAGGCGGATCACTTACGTGAGGGAACAGAAAACTAAAGCCCTGCGCAGGGAGGTAGTTGCTGAGGCATGGAGCCAAAAAGTCCCACTGCATCAGGGAAGGAGCTATTTTTGTTGAGCATTTCAGATATTTTCTCAAAGTGTCTGAATTATCTGATGCTTTCTTGTTATTCATTGTACTGCCGAATCTCCTGGATAGAAAAGTCTTATGATACACGATGATACACCACCTGTTGATAATGTTAGCAAAGGCAAATTCTTTGAGCATCGTGGCCAGGCCCACAAGTGTGGCATTTTTTTTTTTTTAAAGAATCATGGCATTTGAATAATAGATGATTGACAACAGTCTCTAGAAATACTCTATAACAATACTCCATACGCTAGAATACTCCTTTGCATGTGAACAGTATGTCAAAAGTGTACTCAGCTGCTGACAGCTAGGAAAAGCCATCTGGTTAGATGAACCTTGGTTCTAGGCAGGGAAATGAACACTGGATAATGGTTCCATGCAGGGTTACAAACATACAGGGTATTAGTGGAGATGTACATGGGTGCATTCAGCCAGCAATGTGCTCATTATTACCTGGATTTCGACACCAGAACGCCAGAGAACACCTAATGTTGCTACAGCCCACATTCCACATTCATAGCCGCCACAAGGAAATGGACACATTCAGTACTCCCCTATGACAGATTCACTATGGTTCAAGAACCATTCGGGTGAAATGTGGTAGTTGCCACATTCCCAAATTCCCTGGTCTTTAGGATAAAGTGGAAATGCTGCATGGGAATGTGCACCTGGCAGCCTTGGAGAGTTTGGTGAAGCACCCATTGTCTGTGTGGTTAACATCAACACTTTTGGAATTGGGAGCTATACAAGTGCAATATAGTATTTTATCCACACTGTGGTGTCCAGGAAGAAGGTTATTTGGGGAGAAGCGTTTTATAGCTGCAGGCAAAGTTGGAGCACACCTCTCTCATGGGTGGCCAATTATATCACATTCGTTTCTTAGAAAAGAACTTCCAGTAGCAGCAGCAATGTTGTGAATTCACTGACACCACAGAACAGGACACCCCAAGCTTGATGCTCTCGCCAAACAGACATCCACTGACCGCTGATGTGATAAAACCCAATCGATAGTACCAGAGCCAAAACGACCCAGTCACAAAGTGCCCCTCCCTTCTGGGTCTGGCCAGGGATACCACAGCATCAATATACTAAGTTCCAGGCCAAAAATCATTGTCTGGATGAACCATAAACTGCTACACTGAATCAGAGAGATAGTCACGCCGTCACTGTCTTCACAGCACTGATGGATTTAATGAACACACACAGATAGCGCCAGGTAGGATCACGGCTCATGATTAAAAGCTCAGTTCTCAATGTAATATATTGCCCATGCAACCAAAGTAGGAGTTGTCCTACTGCTCTCAAAAGCCTTGAATCTTGGAATGACGGTGGACTTAACTCACCTGTTGGCCAGGTGCATCAGCGGCCCTGTGACCTGGATGTGCTGGGGTAGAGAGCAGAGCTGCTGCCTGCAGCGTTGCACTCGGAGCAGACTCACCGCCCTCGGCCGCACTCGCCAGAGGCGCTACGTTGGGAACGGGACTCAGCCTGACGGCCGTGGCCAGCAGGACGTTGGGAACGGGACTCAGCCTGGCGGCCGTGGGCAGCGGTACGTTGGGAACGGGACTCAGCCTGGCGGCCGTGGCCAGGGGGATGCTGGGAACGTGACTCAGCCAGGTGCCGCCGCGCGAAATGTTGCAGACGGGACTCGGCCCTGCGACGACCGCGTGTGGCAGGGGGGCGGGATGGTGGCGCACGTCTGCCTGTGTGTTCGCCGGCCCCGCCGGTCCTGCAGGGGGGTGGCGCTGGGATGCGGGCGGCTGCGACACGGACGGCGCGCCCTGCGCTGGTGCCGGAGATCTCTGGGGTAAACGCTGCGCCCCACCGGCCGGCGGCACTGGGGCAGGAGGGTAGCCCTGACCTGCAGGCGTGTAGCCAGACTGTGCCGGTGTGACTACAGAGGTTTTGGCAGAGGGGGTTGAGGGGAACATGGCAGAGTAGCTCTGGGAGGGCTGGAGCAGGTGGGCGGGCATCTGCAGAGCTGTGGCAGACACCGGCAGGCCCTGGAGACCCAGAGCGCTGGTCTGAAGGACAGAAGAGCAGTAATGAGAGCTCCATTTCTCACAACACCCAGCAGTAGTTAAATGTTCCCTTTGGTCAATTTAACAGGCCTTCAAATATGTGAATCAAACTACAGTATATACGAAAAAGAAGACGACAGCAGGTCGTGTAAACAAATGCAAATATTAAAGAATGATCTAACAAAGGAAGCAAAGCTTAAGAAAAGCTGGACAAGCATCTTCAGCCAACAGTAAGGCAATTGGTAGGGCAGATGGTGGAATTTAAAAAGAAAAGTTGGTTGGTTTGTTATTCTCCATAAGAAAGTTGCTTTGCGTGTTAAACTGTGGCACAGGGTGTAGCTCTTGGTGGAGCCACTGGGTAAGCTGAGCACAAACACCATGGCAGCCAAAGCAGTCTTGTCAACTGTATGTTAATGAGCGTAATTTTCGCAATTTCCCTAATGACACCAGGAGGCGACAGAGAGACATGGCCGAGGAAATTAGACAAACGGACGAGAAAGAGAGGCCATCTCCAAAAGCAACGGAAGATAAGCTTATCAGATGCAGAGCGCCCTCTAGAGCCCGGCACGGAGCAGAGCAGGCGGGCTGTCGCACCTACCGTGTAGACGAGAGCGTGATCATCCACGCAAACACTCGCCCGACGCTGCAGTGGCGGGTGGGGCTTTACTTCGACGCCCACCTCTCTCTCCTCGCCGTGGTCATAGAAGGGTTGGTACAAAACCGCTTCTTTCAGTATTGCCGGGACTCTCACTTGGGGAGTTGGGGCATGTTTGTGACCAGTGATGTTTTGCAGAGACCTATTGAGCTGTGACAAGCAAGAGGTCTCGCTGAAAGAGCGCCTGTGCCTGGTTAATTTAGGCCGGGGTTCAGTAGGAGACGAACGCTTGACCAGAGATAGGGGCGGGACTGCATTCAACAGGGCAGGTTCTTGTTCCGGCCAAGGCCCAAGCGGGAAAAAAGGAGGATACATATGGCACATGGGGAGCGGGCTGTACATGGTGGGGCTCAGAGAATAGCGATGCCTGTGGGGATCACCAGGTGCAGACTGGTCCCACTCCGTCTCACTCGCCGGACCTACCGACGAGTCACTGTGGTGACGAATGTTCAGCGGTGCTGGGAGGATCATAGACTTCCGAGTGAAAGAACGAGCCTGCTCTTCAACTTTCATCTCCGATTGGGATAACTGGATGTGGGCGTGGCCAGGACTTTCTGACCGAGAAACCGATTGGACATGTGGATGGCTTGTGAACGCGTCAGTCATAGAACTGCTTCGGAAGTGTGCACCTGTCACGGGTCCAGCCCGAGGGGAGAAAGACTGCACTTCCGAATCATCACCGCGAGGTGTTGAAGGTAGGCCACTAGCATGACACTAACACAAAGCAAGCAAAGGACAAACAAGAAACAAAAACAACCACACAGCCACGTTATGTGAAGTGATCCTCAAGAATCACAAAACCAAAAGACAAAAAAAAAAAAAATGTTCTGAGGGGTGTTTATGGGGACAGCATGATACACTAGACAGGCCATGCAACGCGCTGCACAACTTCCTTGTTCAAGTGCGCTTTCATGCGGCTACGGAAATACGGACCTGCTGTGTTGCCGTGGAGACAGGTTCCTGCAGAGACTGGTATGTGACACTGTGCAGACTGCTACTGTGGGAGTCAGAGTATACTGTAGAGCCAGTGCCACTATCAGCTAGAGAGAGAGAGCGAGAGAGATGAATAAAATGTTGAATAAAGCTTGGTCAAAAAGAACACACAAAAAGATATCTTTAACATTCATTACAAAACAAACACTTTAATTTTTATCGCCCCCTCCCCACACCTCCACCCACATGTAACAGAGGTAGTCCTGCTGCTCAGCTGACTCAGGTGGCCGTGCTGCTCCACCTCGGTGTCCTCTGGCTCGGGGGGGCCGCTGGCGTCCCCCAGGGTGGGTGTGGGCTGGGCGCCGGCAGGCTGAGCCGCAGCGTCCCGTCCGGGCGACGCCCGCGTCCGCCCACGCCGCCACTTTATCAGCGCCACCCGATCACGGATGGACTTGCCCACGATCTTCGCGTCGCTCTCGTGGAAGAAACCCGAATCCACCTGCCAGGGAGCGGAGAGCGTGTGAGACGGGGCATGCGCCCACTTATGAATGACAGACAAACAAACAAACAAACCGAACAGGCCTACCCATGAAACGGAAGAATGGACCAAAGAACGTTTAGCAAAAGGAAAATAAAATCCCGCATGCTGAATAGTTATGATGCAGAAAACTACTGTGATGATGCGCGCACACAGGTATACTTCAAAGCAAACAGGACCCGTTCTCCTCTACTCACACTGACGCTTTCTACAATTCCTCTGTGGGAAAAGCAAGTATAGCTACATTTATTTCAGGTGCTGCACAGCAGTTTTACTGTTGCCAGCGAGTGCAAAGGAGAAAGCCATCATGAAACCAAGGGTGTAGTGCTTAACGAGGGCCAAAGTTTGAACGGTGAATCATCCTGAACGCTTCCAATTACGCTCCTGAGCAGCTTAGAGAGGTCGCCGGCGTGTTGGCTGTGCGATTCTCGAGCTGATCCGTGAGGGAATTGTACGACCCGTGAACAACTGGTACAGCTCAGAGAGGGCTCAACAGTTCACTGACGAGCTGAAGCAGGCGAGTTTCCCAAACTCCACCAGGGGGTCACGCAGACCCCAGGAGTGTTCAACAGCAAGCACAGGACCAGATGAAGCGTCACACGAGCACTGGAACTGAGCGTCACACGAATGTGGGCATGGAAGCCCAGGTCATGTTTGTACTGACTGCACTGATCAATAAGTAGCGAAAAAGGTCATATTTTCAGCAGCAAGTACGTACATACACACACACACACACACACACACACACACGCTACATTACCCACAGTGCATAACAACATCTAGTGGATTTTCCAATTAGAGCACTCTGTGCCAGGACGGTTATGGCTAAGGGCTTCAGGAAAGGACACTGATCTGATCTGAACAGGCTTGAACATACAGCAGTGTTTACTCAGAAAAACCTAAGAGACTAATTGTGTATTTTGTGCATACACACACGCTCCAGTGAACTTTGTTTTTTTGTTTACTTTGCCTCTATTTTTGGATTTGTTTGCTAGATTACACAGTCAGATTACATTCCACACTTTCACTTACTCCCCATTTTATATTGTTCCTACATGTTAGCAAGACAGATCACTTGTACATTGCCCATCTATTCCAGTAACTCCCTGTTAAGTATGTCCATGGATTCCAACTAGTTATGACATTGCCACACATGAATTTCTTCCTTTTCAGGACCTTTCCTGGACCAAACACCAGCAGGACTCTGGACAGGACAGCTTCTCTACAGGGTATGGTGGAGACTGCCTTGGTCCTCAAATAACCCTTTTCCACCAATGAGGAACCAGAATCTTTCCAGCTCGCGAACCCCATTCGGAACCTAATTCAGTGTATTTGCACCAAAATAAACAGGATCTGGAAGCGTAAAAGTTCTCTCCCAGAGAACCAAAAAACAGTAGGTTCTTCAGCGTGATGTACAGGGATGCATCAAGAAAAGAAAAGCTATATGGTGAACTGGTGGCCGGTTTGGCTAGGGCAGGGTTTCACAAAGGAGCACATAATAAACAAGTTGGGAAAAAATGAGTAGAGACTTAAAAAAAAAAAAAAAAAATGTAGCAGAGGTAGACAAAAACAAATTTCTGTAACAACACAAATGCTGGCAGGTAATCTATGCACTCCACCATCTTACTACTGTACTACATCTACAATACTACTGTTTATTCCCGTGTGCTGTGTGCCACGCCTTCCGATGATGGTCGTCGGTTCCAATAAAAACTGCGGGCTGGTTCTCTTGATAGTACCATGGTTCTCAGAATGGTGCGTGAACTGGAACGGTTCTGGTTCCTTGTTGGTGGAAAAGGGGCAACAGTGGGGCTGTGGTACAGAACATAACCTTGTTCACCAGAATATGGTGAATACTCACGCATAACCATGCCACTTCAGATATCTTTCGACACCTTAGGCTATCTGGATTTGAAACACACCTCCTGAGGGAGCATTTCTTGTATTGTCCAACACAGAGGCATTAAACCCAGTCCAGAGGGAACAGCGTATTCATTTGGTCCCCACTTCCCGCACAGATAAGCCATCTGTAAAACCACTAAAGCCTGGCTAAAATGTGCTGGCAGCTGGAAGAGCACAACACTGCAGCATGCTGGTGAGCGGGCAGACCGTCCCGCTTTGCCCTCATTTTGTACGGCCGACCTGCAACAGACAGCGTGGGTCTAAAAAGCCGTTTTGATGGATGCTTAAGTTCTCCAAAGGGGAGCGAAACGTCAAGCAGAGAGCAAGCGGAGAGGACCGGCATTTGGGTGCCACTCACCATCTCCTGGGCGACGCCCTCGGGCACCTCCTTCTCCAGGTCGAAGGTGAACTCAATGGCGCCACCGTCCTTGTACTTGCCCTTCAGCTTGCGTGGGTCCTCCACCCAGAGCTTGAGCGCAATGGAGGCCTTCCTGCCGTCGTCCTCCTCGGCCAGCTCCACCCGCACGCCCGTGTCCTCAGCGAAGAAGGCGTGGTTCAGGAGGTCTTTTATGGTATAACTGTGGGTGGGGGAGGGCAGACAGGCAAACAAGTGAGCTCAAGTTAGCCGAGTCCATACACTGCCCGCTCCCGGGCAGCCTGGTGCAACCTCCTACTGGGGCGGTAGAGTCTGGTATGGTAGTCCATACCAGTGCTTACCAGCATCACTCCACATCACAACCACTAGCCATACTGGATGACCAAACTGAATGATACCAGCCTTGTGAATTGTGTTTATAAAAGAACTATACTGTGCACCTGCTATCATAACAGTGTTTCCCAATCCTGGCCCCAACAAAGCCTTAATGAGGTTAAAATGGCAGGGGCAGCGTTTAGAAGTGGAGTACAGGGATGCTTCAGGAACAGGACTTGGGAACCTTAAAGCATCTCAACAACCTCTTCCAGGTGAAAAGGCAAAATCAAGTCAAAATCCAAGAACTTACGTAGGGTGTTGAATCAGATCAGTCCTAGACCTAGGAGCTGCTCGGACAGCCGAGGCACTTTTGCACCAAAATGTTGCGGTGACCAACCTCACCTAGAATTGTTCTGCTTCTCTTTACTGACGTTCTTTACTCATCAACCTTATGCGGTCACTTACCTTGGTCATACAAAATTACACTCAGACATGAAGATGAGGGCAACATCTAATCCAACAATGAAGATGAGGGTAATATCTAATCCAACAATGAGCTCTGTAAATGCCCATCTAGTTAAGGAGCATTTCCCCCTGGTTTCCGAGAATGGGCTATGGTGGTTCTGGAAGGTGGTAGGAGATGTGGGTCAATCCTGATTGGAAGAGATTGGGTTATATGCAAAAGCACCCATTGGCTACGGGCCAGCAAAGGGTTGTGTGTGCACGCATGGTTGTGAGAGAGAGTGTGTGTGAGAGAACAAGCTACGGTGATGACTATCACTCATTACTATCTAGCTACCACACACACACACACACACACACACACACACACACACACACACACACACACACACACACACACACACACACGA
>JAOXYF010000016.1:4856166-4875062 GCA_028565775.1 Sternarchorhynchus goeldii
CCCCCCCACCCCCCACCCACACACCTCTGGACAGACTGAGCTAGTGCAACATTCCAGGATATAATTCTGGAGCAGCTCTGTTTACTGCTCATCTTACATCCCACAGCGTCCGGGACCCGACAGAAAGCCCTGGAGCTTCCCACCCCGCACCTGCGGGATCCTCCCGTGCCCTGATCCCACGTTCATCGAGACGTACGGGTCCGAGCCGAGCTCCGATCCGGAGAGCGCCCCGAACACCCCCCGGACCCGACCGCCGACTCACCGATGACGCTCTTGGCGAAGGAGGCCCTCTTGAGTGTGGCCAAGCCCAGGTCGCCGATCTTCACGCTGCCCGTGGGCCCAGTGATGAAGATGTTGTCGCACTTGAGGTCTCGGTGGATGATGGGCGGCGTGCGCGTGTGCAGGAAGTGCAGGCCCTTCAGGATCTGCCGGCACCAGCTCCGCAGAACTTTGGGCTTCATCACCTTGAAGCGCTTCAGATAGCTGCGGAGAGGACAGGAGTCGTCAACAACGACACAGTCGCCATCATCAGCGCCACCCCACAGATAGAGGGAAAAAAAAAACCCCACAAGGATCACGTTTGATGTCTGCTGGTTCCACTACTGAATGCACATTAGCTGTGACCAATTTTGCATTTTTTGGTGTTAACCAATCAACATAAGCAATCCAAAGAAGTGAAGACTGGACTCCACCTTCCTAACCTTTCAAATCATGCCTCAGTCCCAAGGAGAATAGGTCAGTCATCTCAAGGAGCTCACACTTGTGACTACTCCAAGCATCATGTTCTTGCAGACTTTTATTGCCTAAGTGCTCCATGGAGATGCATTTGGGTGTACTGGCTAACCACATCAGATCGTACTGGTACCATTAATGGTCTGCAAAGCACAACAGAGTCCAGTTACATGCATCTCCAGGTAGAAACGTGGATTTCACAATTACACTATCTGTTCTCAGCCATGGTAGGAATATCTATTTCTTGATCAAGACTAAGGATTGAGACACACATCCTGGACTTATTCGTTTCATATCCCAAGATGCATTATGGACCACAGACGGATATGCGTGGCGCCCACTCAAAAACAAGAACATTCCTACCATCAGTTTTGGCCCAGCACAGTCAAAACAACCCGAGTCTCAAGCATGGACTGTCACAGTGGTGGCTTGGGGGGTAGTGGGGGTTCACACTGGTGATACAACTCACGTTTTTAACGTCCCCGAGGTCATGAGCTCTGTCACCAGGACGATGCACTTTTTGCCTTTGAGCAGGGACTCCCAGAAGTCATAGAAGCGGACGATGTTGGGGTGCTGCAGGCCCTTCAGCATCTCCGCTTCCTCTTTGAAGCGCTGCCTCTCCAACTTCGACAGCTTGCGGTCCTGAGGGTGGGCGGCGAGAAAGAAGGAGGAGCTTAAGCTCGGACACGCACGGCCTCCAGCTCAGCAAGGCCCTTTTATCTCATCCCCTGCCATGATTTAGCTTCAAACACAGGCTTGTTCATTCCACCGACTGTTTACTTTAATGAACAATCCCCTGTGTCAGCAAGAGCATTGTTCCCCCTGTCTGTAGTAGCACGTTTCCCCTGCATTTATTGGAGTGTCTAGGAGAGAGAGCTCAAGGTTCATTAATGTTCTGCCTCCCATGGACACCCATACATCAGCTACCACAGCTCTTTCACTGTCCGTGTGTGTGTGTGCACGCGCGTGTGTGAGGACTGAATGCACAACAGCAAATGGACGGGGGGGGTGTCTGAGGTGAGGGAGGAGGTGGGGGGAGGCCGCGTGACAAACTGGCCGAGCGATTTCACTGCCTTCAGCATCAATCTCTGTCAGGATATCGCACGTCTCCCGCGGGCTGCGGCCAAGGCCCAGCAGGCAGCCGGTCTGTTCAGACGCTGGAGAGAGAGAGGGAGATCGCGCCACAGATCACAGCCAGCAGGGGAGATGCGAGACGGAGATGGCGAGGTGGGGTGGGGGGTTAGGGGGTCAGGAAGCAGTGCTGTAGGGGGGAAAAAATAAAAGGTCTCAGTGATGTCGTGTAATGGAGTGGACACTGTCCCTGCTGCTCATCATCCTGATTGGTGGTTAAAGCCCCTTGCCGTTTCGGTGGAGGAGGTGTGGATGTGGCCTCCCCCTCCCCTGCAGATCGATCTGGGCCCGAGCCCTTCACCACACGCTTTACCTCGTGGATTTACCTTTGCGTTTGCCTTTTCTGTCCTTTTACACTTATCCTTGTAAATCTAATTTTTCTAAGATTCTTCCTAGATTGATTTGGTCTTTCTTTCATGTTTATTCAAATCTTCACAAGGGTTTGACAGTGTGCATATGAATCATGGTATATGAAAAACTATATACATGAGAAACTACAGATTCATAATGTTATCAAATACAATAATATGACTTCTCATCTGCATTCCAGTAGCCAGCACCCATCTCTATAGTCATGAGTATCTGCTCTCATGCTTCTGTTAGATCATCAATAACTTGCTTTAGAAAGCCAATAGCTCTGCTGAACCAGTCCTGCTCACAAATACCCCAGTGACACGAGCCAGACCCAACAGGCTGTGACGACACCCCCCTACCCAAAACCATAGGCTATAACACACACACGCACGCACACACACACAGCCGCACACACACACACGCACGCACGAGCACATACCCTGTCCATTCATAAGTTCAGACCGACACAGACGCATTGTCCAACCCGACAGTAATGAATTGGATTAATCTAAAGGTCGATCCGTGTGTGAGAAAGAGAGAGGGGGGTGCGGCAAACAGATAGAGGAAGACGTACAGGAGGGAGAGTGAAAGCGGGTGTCCAATTGCAAAACCCACTGGAATTGATGCAGCCTGCCTGTGTGTGTGTGTGTGTGTAGAGGTAGGATTGTGTTGTGTGATTTTGTAGCTCACGCTGCCAGAGCCCTGTTAATTATGCAGCTCTGCGGAGAGCCTGCCCCGCTCAGCCGAGCCCTGCCCCCCTCCGGGTGTCCCCACCCTGCCCACAGCCCTCCCTCATACCATCCCCTCTCCTCCACCTCCCCATGCCGGCCTTTTCCACACCCCCGGGGGAGGGGTGTGGGGGGTTGTCCCTGCATTATTTAGTAGCTGCCAGCAGGCTGTGAGACAGAGTAATCGGTGCAGGAAGAAGTGGCCACCGCGCCTGTGAGCTTGCCTTTCCGATGGAACCTTCGCTCCAGGAACAGGTGCTGGTCTTTAAATAACTACCGCGCCGGCCCTACAGGAGGGCTACACGTGAGCCACTGCAGCGCGGGACATTTTTTGCCTTGAAATATGAGCGCATAAAAGTAGGCAGAGATTTTCCACATTTCAAGAATTCAGGTCAAGTGTTGTGGTGTTTGCTGCTCTGACATGCCTGCTTGTCTTTAGAAATGCTGATTCACCAGCTTGATGGATTCATATCTGTACACAATGTCAAACCTGTCATGTTGGGGAAACAAATTCTTGTGGTCTATATTTTGGCGATGCTTTCGAGCGAGTCTGTCAGTTTAACTTGCTTGTTTACACATGCTAGGCTTGAGCCGATAAACGATACCTTCATATGCTGTGCCGATTTAAATCAAGGGTGATATTAAGGAAGTTTCTGTTGCTTCATACCATATAAATGTTTTAACGTCTTAAATATTTCATGCCTTAACTTCATATAAAGTATTCAGTTTTTGATCCACACACATGCAACATGCCCGACTAATTAACTATAAATACAAATTTCTTTAAATGCCACTTGAAAAGATCATAACAGATTTAAGGTGTGGCAAAGGATGAAAGAAAGACAGAATATACAGACAAACGGAAAGAAAGGCTGACTGGAAAAAAAGTGTAACAAAGGTTACGCTATTGTGACAGGGTGCAATATTTTGGTTTGGAACCAAATGAAAACGGAACTTTAGATAACATTAAATAGATCAAATAAAAAGTACTCTACTCGATGCCCAAAAAATTTTAATTGCTTGCATGGAATTGCTTGCATGGTACAAACAAACAAACAAACAAACAAAAAACCTTGAACAGCAAAAGAAGTTAAATGGGCAATCATTTCAACAGCTGATCTGGGACCAAGATGACTATACATGAACCAAAACTATTTCGTTAAGTGTCTGTGTACCCTTACAGGTTCACTATTCATTGACGCTCTCCCAGCGAGATCCAGCAGTTTGCTTATGTAGCAACTTCAAGATAAATCACATGACAAATGAAGCCAGGCCCTGTAATGCTCACATGGGATGGGATTTAACTGAATTTGCAACACAATATCGTTCATCAGTTTTAATTCTAGTGAGGATAATCACAACAGCCCATGTGTAAAGTGACATTACTGCCCAAGCCCAACACGAATACCACCACCTTCCTCATACTCAGGAGATTTGCAGAACACTACTTCCCTGGGCTCATAGCACAAGACAGCTTCATCCCTCACTGCAGTGTGCTGCTACGCTGGCAGTGTGTGTTCGGTGAGACAGCGGTGCAATTTAGAGAGCTGACAGGTGTGTGATTACTAGTGAAAGGAGAAAGGAAGGCTAGAGAGAGAGAGAGAGAGAGCTTGTGAGGTGGGAGGAGGTCCATAAGAGACCATAGCTTTTTCTAATGGAGTATGACATGGATTGGAAGTAATTCATACAGAGCTGTTCCACTCTGTCACCCCAACCAAGACTGAGTGACAAACTTTGTTATTACAGTCAAGAAATGCACATGTAGATACATGCAGAAGTGCACACTGTGTGTGTGCCCATTTCTCTGAGTTTTGGTCCAAAAATGCTTAGGCATGATCAGGTTAACAAGGTTTCCAAGTGAGCAAGAGTTACTGCAACACACACACACAGACACACACACACAGACACACACACACAGACACACACACACTTTGTAGCAAACCAGAGATGATTGTTGATCTTTCTACAGCTTCCCTCCCAGGTCAGGGGTCGGGGCGCCGGGGGCGGCCCTGAACAGGAGCGAGGAAGCTCTTGGGGGGTAAACCATGCAGCGTTTGACTTCACTTGGTGGGAGAGGCAGAGAGCATCGGTGAACAAAGCTGGGACGTTTGGAGCTCTCTGACTTTAGAAAGTCTTGGCAACAGCTGGAACGCTGCTCAAGACGAGGCCGGATCTCATCAACTGAGACACACATTTTTGTTCACGCTGTACTACAGCGACAAAGCAGTTGGTCAAGTATGTAGTAGATCGAATCTAGAACTAAATATATAACACTTTCATATTTCAGAGCCAAAGTAATGAAATCAAACAAAACATTTAGTATTTAACAGTTGCACTAAAGTATACATTTATGCCAACATACATTTAGGGCAGGAAAATTTATTGTCCCTACCTTTCAAGCATTTTTTTAATACATCCTCAGTTAAACCTGTCTACACCTATTCTTAAAAAGTGTATCAACATGGAAAGAATACGGAACAGCTTTCCAGTAGGTTAGTGTGGGGTAACGGATTTTTCCGGGGTTTAGGCGTGAGTCATCAGGTGAGATGTCCATTTCTAGGCGACCTGAAAACAGTTACTCTGCCTTCTCTGCAACGCCTAAGATTAGGCCTTCAAGAAGGAAAGCTGATCCCAGATCAGAGCATGAAGGCGAGTTCTCGCACTCAAGCCGCTAAACCTGCTCTGGCCTGCTGGAATGTGCACCTTGTGACAGAAGCCCCTGCAGCATTGACTAACAATAGCAAAGGTGGCATGCTACCAGGAAATCAACGCCATCAACAACCTGCCAATCAAAAATGGTTGTCATGTAAAATGCAGCGCACGGCGACAAACAAGCAAGTGTCTGTTCTGAAACCGCGTCCTTTTTAAAGAGCATTACGCACCCTTGTCAGGCAGCCTAGGACAATTCCTGAGCTCAGGAACTGAAACACTCCCAACTCGGAGCATGACGCTCATCGGTTATGTGGGATGCGATACCAGCGGCACGTGAGCACGCACGCACACGTCACCTTTACTCACACGCGCAGCATGAAGTCATGCAGAAACGCGCGTTTGTCGTTTCTAATTACACTCAGTCACATGCAGTGTAATATGAAGGACAGGACCTTTAAACCTGGTCATGACCAAGGCTATACGTGATACAGAAACAGCTCCCACACAGCTCTGCGTGGAGCTTGCTGAAGAGAAACGTCTTTAATAAGACATCAGTTTAATAAGAGATCAATTAGACCGTGCTATTAAAAGTGTTTATCATGACTGACTAGGGCAAATCATGAGATTAAAATTCTGGTTTGAGAAAACAAGAAAACAGCTGTGGGCTTGTTAACACAGGTGTACTGTTCATGCATTCAGACATGCCAATCTGATCTGCGCACTTCATAGTAACCCCTTCCTGTTCCACATCACGTTTCCCCATGGCTGAAACACCGGTATGAACACTCAGTATCATCTGTGCATTTAGCAATATTCACACAACAAATTGCAACTCCGTCAAGGGCCGCGGTTGACGGAGGCAGAAAGATTTAGCGGTCGGCTTCAAAATCCATAAAGGCAGGTACAACTAAGCACCACGTGAGGCTGAAGGAGGGGGCGTCTCGTTCACCAGGGCCGCGTCCCCCGTCAGAGCCGAACGCGCCCTGCATGGCACAGGCCGAAATGGAGTGCATGCACCCGCCTTCGCGCTGGGTGGTGCGGGACCGTTTGCTATGGGGGTTGGGGGGGGGGGGGTTGTTGCGACTGCCACGCGACAGGCGTGTTACCGGGGAGGCGGCAGATCACATCAAGCGAAGCGATAATTAGCTTCCTTAATAAAGCATGACTCAAATCAATACCGGTTAGGTAAGAGGCAACAGGTGTGGACCCACAAACACGCATGGCTTTTGCTGCAGGCGGAGAGCTAAGGATCGTAGCAGCTACTGACTATCCAACAGATTACAGACAACAGGAGAGAGAGAAAATAAAACGGGCTAGAGAGAGAGAGAACTCAAGTGAGACAGAGAGAGGGAACGCAAGTGTGAGAGAAAGAACGCAAGTGTGAGAGAAAGAACGCAAGTGTGAGAGAGCGAGAGTGCAAACCAGAGGGAGAAAGCAGGACTGACGGTGTAATGATTTTTCTATTTGTGGCGTGTGGGTTCTGTATTATCTGAAAGCCTTTCAGAAATTCTGGCTTTCCTCAAGTTCCAACAGGCCTAGCTGGGCTCGTATCCGAGCCGCCCTGTTCTGGCATCGGCTGTTCTGGCTCAAGGAAACATGACGCAACTGACTGTAGGTCGTTTTTCCAGAGAAGCACGGGGTCACGTGGGGAGGAAAGGCACGACGGTCGTAAAGATATATTGCGCTGGCGAGCGCAAACAGGAGACGAAGCTCAACATAGCGGGGGATCCAGGCACGCTCGAGCTGAGAGAGGTGGCCGCCGCCGCCGCCGCCGCGCGCTGGGACGAGGTCCATCTGCCGCCGCGTTGCTGGCTCGCCGAGGGCCCCCCTGCGGCTGCTCACTATTCTCCAGGTGCTGCACATCCATCCTTCCCCCTCCCTGTGTCTCCTTATGGTCTAGTCGACTATCCGCACATCTGCCTGGAGGAAGAGCGGTTAGAAGATGACGCAGACATCCAAGGCGAGGCACCGGCGCCCCAGGCCGCCGCCACCTGAAAGGGCTTTACTAGGCTGGAGACAGAGGCACCTGCGGAGCCGGTATACCGGACCACGCTGCCGAGCTCCCCGAAGCAGACCCCCCCGAGCACAGGCCTTAAAGCACATAGGGTTGTGTGTTGTTTTTTTTTTGCCGTTCCTGTACGACTGGTTTCAATCCGGTTTGATTGTGCAACCATGCGCACACCGTACACATCCATGAAACAAGAATTCACTTACTAGCAGCAGAGCGCTGACCCTGTTCGATTACTGTGACCAATGTCCACTGAGGCTCGGACCTGTCCAATATAGTGATGAAACTGGAGCCTGAAACTACATGATGAGACCAGTTTCACACAGCAATGCAGGTCATCAGAGAAAAAAAATCCCATGTATGCATGTGAGATATTATTAGAATATTAGACATTTTCTAATTTGCAGTTAAATTTCTGAATTTCTTTATGCTATACAGTAGTTTATGCACTCGACATAGATATCAACTGAAAGCAAATCTAACATCATTTTAGCCTGTCTATGAACAATACCACCTGCCCTAATCTCAACACTGGTATATATAAAATATCTGAATAACAATATCGGTCCCATGGTGCACTGCTGAACAAAAACTCACAAATGAAAAAGTAGTTGTTACAGAACATAGTGATATCTCCCATAATTACCACTAAATAGCAACAGAGCTAATCCCTCAAATGGCCATTTTAAAGTCCATAAAAATATTTATAGCTAAACCTGAACTTAATTAGCAATGAGTCACTTAATGATTAGGTCATTTACCAAAGAAGGAAGCCTAAATAATGCATTACTGAAGTCAGAATAATCAGGATAGAAAATATATAACAGGAAGAGTTCTATTCAGATAATTCGAATACCACTTATTTCGAATCTCTGACTCAAGCTCAGAAATGAACATTTACAAGTGAAGAGGGGGGGGGGTGTTGCTGCTCAAAAGTAGGTCAAAGCAGGAAGCCATTTTGATTTTGACAAAAAGAAGTTCACACACAACCCCCCCCCCTCCCCAAAAGCATCAGCGGCGCAGCCTCCACACAGAAGAAGCTGAGCTCATGTGAGCGGACATATGCACATATATGCGGGAGCTTCGCCAAGCCTCCATATGGCCACGTTTCCCTCCGTGACGAAAGGACAACAGCGTCGCTAGGCGCCCTGCCACCACCTGGCGCCCCACCACCACCCAGGGCAGCCACGGGGCACTTCAAAGTTTTAATTGGGAGGGGGCCACGCCATTTTGTCCCCAACACTTTACAAGCAACAGAAGATGCTCACCTCACCTCCATCCACAGTGGTGATACTACTAGGGGTGGTGCACATTCTGTATTGAGAATGTCATGTTTATTTTCTCCAGTTTAAGTGAATTGGAAGAAAAATTGGGGAAAAATGGAGAAAGAAGTTTGGAAGACACGAACATGGCCAAAAAAAAAAAAAATTAATTAATTAATTAATAAAAAGAAGAAGAATGCAAACACACAGAAGCTGAAAGCTGAGAGGGGGCTCACACTTCACTTGCAAATGGAGGATGAAAGACCTAAAAAGGAATCACCAGTGAGAAACCTGGCAACCTGCTGCTAATGCTAGCCAAGAGCAAAACTTCACACTCACAGAAAGACGACATTTAGCTTATCATCATCATCATCATCATCATATTTCTATGAATTTTGGGCCCTCGTTTTCAAATGTAACCAACCTGAAGTGCCCTTGTTCCAACACGTGGAACAAAGTCAGCAGACTAAGTACTAGAATGAATCTGTGGAAAACTAAGTCAAATCCTGTAAGGCTAGAGACGGATTCCGTTTCAATCATATAAATCTATATAATACCAGATGGTACAATCATATGTACCAGAGGACACACATAAATGTGTCCTCTGGTACATTCAAAACAGATATTATGTATTCACATTATGTTAATAAAAGCACTAACCAGGTGAAGTCCAAGAGGACATTCAGTATTGTCTGCACACATTTTAAATATTAAATAACACGTCTCGTGGGTCTTTGTCTTCAGATGTGTGGTATATGTGAGAGAACGTGGATGGGGGGGGGGGTGAGAGACAGAGAGAGAGACAGTAAGAGAGAGAGAAGAGAGAGAGTATCAGAGATAACAGGCTATAACAATTTAACATCCCAAAAAAAAAATTAAAAAAATATCAAAGCCATCCCTGAGGAAGACTAAACCAACAGCATACACACATACCCACACCTTCAGCAGTCTTTAGACATTTCTTCAAAACGGTGATCTTCCCTTTACCTCTTCGTTTCAGGAGCAGAAAGAACACCAGACATACACTTAACGCTTCAAAGATCTCACTGCATCTTGTCAAAAATACTCCCTGTACAGTAATATCACGTGTGCACAACTTCCTGCTTTCAGCACAGACAATGCCAAAAGAATGAAATATGATGTATATAAAAGCTGACACATGGCTTTTGAGGGGCAGAAAGCATAATTAAAAGATGCAATGCACTGTGACCCTCAGGGTGTTGGGGAGGCCTGTTTTAGGCATGTACAGTTAACTCCCTGGAAACAACCAAAAGGCCTTTGTTTTCCTAGCAGGTCACAACCGGTCCTGCTGACCACTGAAGCAAATGGATTTATGTACTGAGCCCTGTTTTTCCTGTGGGGATTACCGAGTTAGTTGGACCGGATTATTGACCGTTTGGAATGATCACGCCTTTTCCGACCGTTCAGAGCCATTGCCCTCGTTACCTACATAAAGCCGGAATCTTAAACCTGCTGAGAAGCAGCCTTTGATCAATGTAAACAGCGCTCCCAGTCAGGAACGTCCGTCCCAGGCACATCAGCCACGCTGCTTTGGGAGCAAACCCCCACAACAGATGCACAATAATAAAGCGACTTTGCAGTATACATGTGAGCTTCCTGAGATCCTATGACAAACCCCAATGGCTCCCTTAAAGAACATTACCACTTCAGTCAGGGTAGAATTGTATAATTGCATATAAGAACGATTTACTAGTTTTCTCTATACCGCTTGTAAAAAAAAGTGTCTTTGCCGTTGCTGGCAAAGACTCTTGGAATAAGAGAACATGTGCTGTAAAGACTACAGAGGCACAAGATTAGACCAACGATGGTGTACAAATGAAACGTATTTGCCAATGCACAAGCATCCATCAGCTAACACAGCTATTCTTCCGTGTCACAGCTACTTCTGCCATGTTGCCTATGGCAATTTTCATAACGTTAAATACCTTCATAACCTTCCAACCGTGGCACTTGTTCCACCAGCAAAAAGAACCAAGCTCTTCCCCTCACCATACTCACTGGCCAGTCGTAGATATGCTGGTTTTGATATCTTTACGCACTTTCCCATTAACACAGGAGCGTGACATTCTCAGACTATTCAATCTGGCTATTCTGTGGTTGAAGAACCAAATGATCTGATTAGCTGCACAAAAAGCAGAGCCTAGGGTCAAACCACTTAGCATCTACACTGAATGTAGCCTTCTTTTAAAAGTCAGAAGACCTCAGAAATCGCAAACCAAAATTGCTCATACAGAAAAACCAAAATTCCAATGTTCGGATCATTCATTTGTAAAGTAAAAAGAGGCACAGATTGTCCTTTGAGGCTCCATTAATGTTGAGAAAAACATTACGACCTGAACAAGAGCACTGAGATCAGAAATTTAGCTTTGCCTTCATTACTGCCATAAAGCACAAGGATAGTCCACCCTGAGGCAAAAACAAAACAACAACTACAACACAACATCAGACTTGTCTGGATCTCCTAAACAGTGAAGCTAAAGTACTCCATTTGTACGAGTCAGATGAATATCAACAATACGAGCAGGATATTGTTATTATTATTATATAAATGAAGTTATCCGTCATATGTACCCTTACCCATATCTTACAAATGACAAAGTTGATTACTGAACCTCTATTTTATGCTGAATCTGGCTACTGATACCAATAATATCAGCCAAGGTGCTCTGGATATCGATCCCTTTGTGGAATTTTGGATTTTGTGGTAGGCAGGATAAAGGCCTTGTTATAATACACTACTTCTGCTTTTCGTTTAGGCTTACATGGTGCGTCTCTGACACTGTAAGCTGCAGTACTGTCCTATCAAAAAGGCTGATCAATTTCATTTGAAGCTTTGGCTTTAAGAGGAAAAATGCTTTCATTATCAAAATAGAAGATGATTCGATTGCCTTGGAATTGTGATAACTGAGATATGTTACCACAGTGGCTGAGAGCTTGTTGCTCATAGCTTTTATTAATTTCTCCATTTTGCTTAAATACTTTTCCACAGTTGATAATTTAAACAAGATGGACTGATCACATCTTTTTTTTTTAGGTGTAGCAACATTTTTGTGGGTATACAAGAAACTTTTCACCACCGTTAAAGCTGCTCTAATCAACTGTGTAATCTTTGCTTATTTCCACCAGACCGTAAACAACAAAGGACTCTGACTCCTGTCAATCACCAGCCCTCCATCCAAACCTTGCTTCAATGCCCATCCCCTGGCACCTGCGCACACTGCGCTTTGCCTACACATCTTGCTGACTGTACACACAAAACAGTCACTTTGGAGCAATGGTTCCAGCTCGGTTAATATAGGCAGACAGGGTTAAATTGTAGTTGCAGACCCCCCCCACACAATTTTGGTGACAGTCATTAATGCTTTTGCCTATGCATTCCCAAAATAAAAAATAACACACTGTTTATTGCTATTCATTCCTTTCATGTATTCCAATGTATTGAAAAAAGGACTGCAATAGATGTCGCAGTACTATATTGTGAAGCCTCTGATTTTCATCACCTCTATTTTTTGAGAACTGCCAAGTTGTGCATAAAACTAAGTAAATGCTAGAGTGCATTTGATCAACCACACATTTGATTATTACTGATCTGGTTACTGATCAACAAATCAATAATGGTGACAAATTTTTACCTATACGAACCTAAACTCACGTCATCTGTATGTAAAGCAATGCTCTCTTCACATATTACATAGTAGGTTGTAAGAATTATCCATATTAGTTAATCCATGGACACGTCGGGTCGTTTGGAGATACCGTGTACCTAGTCTAGCTTCATCACTTCTGGGGTAAAATAAGGTTTAGACCTACACAAAGCTGTACTGGTGAAACAATCTACAAATTCTTAATTGTAATGCGTTTACCCGCCAGGCAACTCTGACCTCTTCTAAAGGCAAGTGTCTTGATCCTGTTCAAATCCTGCAGCCAGCTATTTAGCAATATAAACCATAATGGTCAGTGAGGCCAAGTGATTTCTGCTCGACTGACAACAGTCATCAGCCAGTTAGCTTTAGGGCAATTTAATTTACTAGATGTGAAAGTAAAAGTGGGGAGGCCACGAGCATGAAAATCCAACCCAACCGTCTTCCACTTAACCAGTTCAACAGTCATGCTAATCTGTTGTCCTGCCCATCATCGTCACTAGCAAATCATGACAAAACTTAATTAAACCCAAACACTGTAGAATAGAAATATTTTCTACAATGTATAAAATGTACCGTTTCTGTAGATTAAGGAAACTATTTTTCCTCTGTGCACAAGATATTAACTGATATATGATGACCATGTGTAGCTGTTTTGTTTTTCTTCACCTACCAGAGATTTCAGGCTTCAGCTGTATAGATGCACTTTGGCATACAATCAACAAACGGCAATGTGCAATTAACTAAAATGTTACTGCTATGCGTCTTTGCATTCTTGTTCACAGAAATGGCGTTTTTTGCAAGTTACTATTCTACAAGACTACTTACCTGAAGTTCACACCAAGCAACCTCTACCCAGGTATCGGTGTCTAAGCCTTTGTAAACCGTCTTGAAAGAGCCCCTCCCAAGTTCAATGTCAAACTTGAGAAAGCGACCACCCGGAGATGTAGCTACTGCCTTCATCTCGGCCTCCTCCTCGTTTTCTTCACTAGCGGTCTGGGTAACGTTTTTGCCATCGTCCCCAGATTCAACATGAAATGTAGAAAGTGTTCTATCTTTCTCATCGTCGTAGCTTGCGCTTTCCGTGGCGCTATCCTTTTGTCCCCCTTGGCTCTCGGTGCTAGACCCTTCTTGCAAACTCGAACGTACGCCCCTGGTTCGGTCCACTATTGTTCGCAGGTTGATGTTGAGCATCTTGCTCTGAGCATCACATTCAGGTGCCTCGTAAGCCTGATCGTCATTGTCTGCAAACCACAAACTTCTTCGGATAAACCTCTGACGCACTCCTCTCTGGTAGTCCGACAGAGGATATGCGCTGGGGTCGCTGCCTCCGCGCACCATGGCCGAATTATTATCCATTTTATTGACATTCCCCTCGCTAATGGTCTCATAAATATTTACGTTAAGTTCACACTGCGAATTGGGAAAAGAGGAATACTTGGATACCATGGAACCGTCGGGTTTCGGTCCATCCCCGGACTCCATGGTGGTGATAAAAGGCTCACTTTTTCCCCCTCAGTTCACATTTAGCGGCGTTGTTTCCGACCTCACCGCGTTGGAGCTGCAGCTAAGAGCCTGCAGCGTCCGCGCGCTGACGCAGTTCCTCAACATGGGGCAAGACAGGACGATTTCAGGCTCCCAGCTCTACGTCGAGCTGTAAAGGGGGGGAAAAGACCATTGCGGTAAACTGAATGACGAAATTACAAACAGTATACATGTATGCAGATAGGTTGCAGAAGATGAATTAGCGTAATTGACGTATTACAGAGATGAATGTAGTTAGCTGTGTTAGCTCTGTAGGCAGGTGCATATACACGCGCATAGGTAAACTACACCAACATACCGGTGATGTCCAGCAGCAGAAACAAATGCTCAAGTAACGATTAAATCTATTTAATTCAACAGACATCAAGAATTTATTCACCTTCTACGTTGTGTAGATTACTGACTCGAACGAAATACCTTGTTACTCAGTTTGCAGTAATGTAACCAGCTAGCTAGCTTGCTGCTAACGCCAATCTGAACACTCGTCAACGACTCAGCTTCAATGCTGCAGTGATTTGAAGTGTCGCAAATTCATCTTTTTCTAGTCAAATCATTCAAAAAGCCACCTTAAACTCAGAAGAATTTGGAGAAGATGTGAAACGGTCGCTTGCTTCGTTTTCTGCCGTCTATAAAAATAAATTATGTCTTGCGTTGCCTTGCAGAACGTGCTGTCATTCAAAGAAGATATCCTTTAGGGAAAGCTGCAGATAAACATGAATTTTGGCTTTCTCAAAAAGCTTCGCTCGAGAACAAAGTACGGCTGGATCCGACAGACCGCAGTGATTCGTTGTCTTTCGAATTCACTGCGTTTGTCTGTATTTGCACTTCTCTGGGTTTAGTGAGCTCGCCTCCACGCCCATGGTAACGACGGGTGAACATGCCCAATAGAAAGGCACGATTCGCTCGAGACATGTCGTTGTTTGACAACGGAGGTGAGGCGGGAGATGAGCAACGTAACCTGTGGATGCAGTGCACTCTAATACGGAAAATGGTACATTCCAAAGGTTCGTTTCTGTCCCCCATCTTTGCCTGCCTCGGTGGAGAATTCCAAAATAAACTAAATACGCATAAAACTCTCTATAGCATATACGATTTTGAGACAAAATAATGCTATAATCTTCTAACCTTTCCTTCAGTCTTTGTTTTAACAAAGCTTTTCAGTAGGAATTTGGTCAAACAAAGTGGATATCATATAGCCTCGAAGCATTTTAAACAAGACTACAGTTGAAGAAAATGACATTTGCCACTGATTGTGACATTAAGGCATAATAAAATGCAAAAAAATCAATAATGACACAGAATGTTCTTAAGTATTCCACTCTCGTGAAGTGTAATTTCCCTTTTATCTTAGAATAGGACCTGAAAGTAGAACAGCCGGAAAGGTTCGTTGTGGCCTCAATGAAAAAAGTGATTAATGACAGGTTGACGTGATGTGTCACAGTCATATCTGAGTTTTCATTGGCCCAAAGTTAATATGGGTTGGTGTAGTGAAAACAATATGCACCTTTTGGCGCAAATGGTCCCCATCTGTAGATAAGCATTTTTAAATGATACTTTATAATTTATTGCAAATTAACTGACGAACTCCCCGTCTATGACTCCCAAGAGGACCACACTTTGAGGACATCTGGAAGCACGCTGCCGCTAGTCCTTGAAGTAGTGCAAACCTGTAGTGGTGCATCGTGCTTCGCCATCTGCCAGTCTGATGAATGAATATGGGTTTGGTGGATGACGATAGAAAGCTACGAAAATGCTATCAGTAAAGTTTGGTGGATTCGCCATGTGCCTGCACTGAGCACAGCCCCACTGCACACCTTTGGATTGAACTGGAATGTCGACTGTGAGACAGACCTTCCCCCAGCATCAATGTCTAACTTCACAAATGCTCTTTTGATGGATGGGCACAACCTCCCACAGATTCACTCTCATAATTTTGTGAAAAACATTGTTAGAAAGGTGGGGCTATTATTGCTGCAAAGGTGCGGTATAAGTCAGACGGTCAAGTGGCCAGATACCTTTGCCCATATAGTATGTATCAAACGTAATCTGTAACTCGCACCGTTAGGAACTGGCCTAGTGTGCATAGACGATTATATTATGTATATTATTATGTTGTAAATTAGCATTCGAGACAATGTTATTTAGGTATAGCCGACTGTACAAGGATACAGCTAAGCTAAGCATTAACACTCATAATTCTAAATTCAGAAAGGGTATAGAGTGAAAAATGAAGCTCTACTCACTGCTTGGAGTTGCCGAATAGAGCTTCCCTTCCCTGGTCTGTCTGCCCTGTATACCAGACGAAAAAATTACTACCGCCGAACGCAAGCATTCAAGGAATGTTATACGTGCAACTTGATTTTTTGAATGATGGCAACGAACAGGACGGAAATAAACGTACACACGGACAGCGGCAACGCTGTCGAGGTAGGTCGTACTTGGAGACGCCTTAAACTGGTGCAACATTATGGAATCGTAGATCTTTTTTCGTTGCACTTAATTTGCCCATACAGTTGTGGAGAAACGTTAACATCATTATATGAAAACAGTTATTCTTACTCTTAAAGAGCAGCCTACATCAATTATAAACAGCCTCTAATATTATAAACAGCAACATTTCTAATATGTAATTGATAGGTCAACATGGTATTTTTTTGTTTTTTCATAGTAACCTCATCCTGACTGTTGACAGTCGCAGTTTTATAGATTCTAATAATTACATTTACACAGTATAGACAATGTAGACGCACCCATCGCTGCTCTGATGCTAAACAAACCTTCCCACTCCCACTACAAAAGAAAGGTGTAAAACGTTCACGTGTCCTCGCTGCCAAAGGACCAGAAACGCGTTCTAAATGTGTTCGAAAGCTTCCATCAATATTATTCTACATCGGTTATTTAATTACACTATAATTCACATGGACTGGCAATACACGCGTGAAAGTTTGACTTTAAATACACTGTTTAAATATTCACAGTGTTTCGGTGTGAATTTCACTTGAATAAACCGTGACATTATAGTGAAGTATAAGCTCATTTCAAAAGTTTGTGACATTAATTATTTCTTCTAAATATACTCATGTAAATAAATGAATATACAAATATTTAAAGAAAATCTTATATGTAGCCCTTTATATTTAGAATCGCGCCAATGGTATGACGAGTCACATCAGTTGCACACAGTTTGACACCATCCCACTCAGTTCCAATCTGAAAATGTATCAGATTTTTACATCAGTCTTTATACCCCTAGGATGAAGCTTGAATGCCAGATCCAGAAAACATCACTAAAGATCTGAATAAGTACAATCCATACCACAAGGTGCATTTCCAAATTAGCAATGCTGTTCCTGTTATCCTTGATAAAAAAATAATATCTTGCTGTCATGTTAAGCAGCTATATAGCCTACTTTTATCATTTAGGTACTATTAGATAGATATGGGTTAAATCTAAATTGCACCTATAATAATACTGTTAGTGTACTTTGAAGGCGGCTTTCATAATGCACATTTACTGACCTGCATAATTTGACTTAATGGAATTTATACAGTAACAGCGTATTTCTTGGATTGTGTTTGAATATCAGCTATCGTGCATGATGTACTTAAAACAAACAGGTGAAGCAATTAATATTGTGAATTAAAATCTCCAAATTATAGCGACAAAGCCAACATTGTTTTTCTGTTTAATTTTTTTGTGTTCATTACATTATTTTTTATTTGATGGATTTGCAGTAATGCAGCTCTTCAATGTTTAAGAAAAGACATGCATTTTAATTGTAGAAATTAATTTGCATTTAAATTTAGCAATGGCTATTTTCCACGTTTTTAGTGAAGTTTAGAACACCTGTAAATTAATGATCACATGCAGGTTCGTAATGGCAGTGTCAGGTGACAGGCACTTGAAGTGGAAAGTAAACATGAGCTCTAGACTTTGTTGCTGAATAATGAATGCACTTTTCATCAACACTCTGTTTTAACGATGTACACAAACCTAACAATGAATCCACTTTCTCCTGTTTGCTGTGGAAGTCACGTTTCCTTCTGTAGCTATGTACTAAGCTGCATCTGTTTGTTGTTCTACTCAAATGAGACTTGTTAGACCGATCCACTTGTAACTAGCAGCGCAGTAATTTTGAATTGATGAAATCTGAACTGAATGTTTCTGCATAATTCCATGTTAATGCTATTACACATCATCTTGAGCATGTCAGGTTGTAATTTAACACTGGTGTGGCAAACCTAAGGTCCCTCACCATAATCAAAAATAACATTTAATCATGAAGGACAATAATGGAAATATGTTGATCTAGAATTTACACTGTATTTTACAAGAGGAAGGTAGATTCCTCTGTTAGGTTGAATTGTTAGATTCCAAGTAGCCCACTACTGAGTTCAGTTAAAATAAATGTTGGCTGGTTGGTTTATTTTCATGCCATATTCTCAGAAAGGGCTCTTGGCTTGTTTGTTTATTGCTTGCCTTGGCACACATGTTTATGGTGGTGATTCGCAAATCATATTTTCATGTGATCTAGAGTATCATACTTTTAAAAAAATGAAAAACAAAACTGCACAAAACAGCTTTATTAGTATGAATACATATATAAAAATGTCTCAACCTGCAAGTAAATCAGAGTGAAGAAAAACAATAAGCTTTTGGTGTGACAGGTGGTGGTCATAAAATTAGAATATTATGAAAAGTTGATTTATTTCAGTAATTCCATTCAAAAAGTGAAACTTGTATTTTATATTCATTCATTACACACAGACTGATATATTTCAAATGTTTATTTCTTTTAATTTTGATTATTATAACTGACAA
>JAOXYF010000016.1:4876234-4898309 GCA_028565775.1 Sternarchorhynchus goeldii
GAGACCATTTAAAGGCCTTTGCAGGTGTTTTGAGTTAATTAGCTGATTAGAGTGTGGCACCAGGTGTCTTCAATATTAAATATATTTCATGATATTCTAATTTTCATTAGTTGTCAGTTATAATCATCAAAATTAAAAGAAATAAACATTTGAAATATATCAGTCTGTGTAATGAATGAATATAATATGCAAGTTTCACTTTTTGAATGGAATTACTGAAATAAATAAACTTTTTCATGATATTCCAATTTTATGACCAGCACCTGTATTTTCTGATTGTCTACATTATATTGAGAAGGTCAACAAAATAACTTCATTTTACCTTCCAAACTGCTATAAGATTCATTGTCACAATAATTGTCACAAGATTCATTCACAATATTACAAGAATCACAATAGAACTAACCAGATAATCAGGGAACTAAATAAGTATACAGTTTTGTAGCAGGTTCAGATTCTTGTGTTTGTTGTTGGTCCTTTGGAAGGAATTATTCAGTTTGCCTGTTTATAAGTTTTTGTGTGCATGTGCACACAAAAATAAATGGTCTTCATTGGTTCAGTGCCATACACATCCATTGCCAGGAGATCAAGAGAGCAAAATTGGCACTGCTCTCTGGATGGGAGGGATGGCATTATTCTGTCCTTCGTCAATCATAGCAATACTAGCAAATTGTGGACATCTGTTAAGCCCTTTCCTCGAGCATGTCTGCTCTGTGTCTCAGCTCTGCATTTCACGTGTCTCGGAAGAAGCACATCACCACACGTTCCCCACCTGTCAGCTGTTGTATACCGAGGGTGAGCTTGCTAGTTGGTGGGTGGGAAATGGTTAATGACTTAAAGTTAGGAGCAAAATAGAATTTTAAAACTGGTCTGCAAAAAGGTTTGAAGGTGATAGGAAATTTACTTAGGCGCCTTGCTTGTGTTAATAAATGGAACATTCTTCTTTTAAGATACTGATCTTCAATTTTTAACATATGCAAAATCTCGTTCACACGTAGGATGAAGGTAGGATGGAGTTCTGTGTGTGTGTGTGTGTGTCGACATACATGCTGAACTTTTTTCTGATAAGTCTTTTGCCCCCAGGTGATATCTGCTTTACATATGAGGAGTATGAATCAGCACCCACACAAAACATTACATCGGAAAAAAATAAAAGCTACTGAAACAATAGGCCTACCTCTCTGTCTCTCTATCAGGAACTACTGTTTTATATTTTATACTGAAATTATACTATATAATTTTATGCCTAATTCTGTAGCTGTTGAATTCAAAATCAGTACACAAATTATAGACTTTAAAACAAATTAACCAGTGTTTGTTCTCATTTTAAATCAATATTAATAGCTGTGATTCAAATCAAAAAAGTTTATTACTGCAAATAATGTCTCTATCTACATACACAAGGCACACATAACATAAATGTTGCATAATAACTTCCTGTGCATTGATAACTATTTCAGCAGTAAGTTAACATATACAACAATAAATATACCAAAAGGGTTAGAATAAAACAAAATGTAACTTTTTGGGAAACTTGTTTTGTTCAGTAAAATCCTAACACACAGCAATGGACAAATCATACCAATGATTAATTTTTAAGTCATTTAGATCTGTTTCAGCAAAGTTAATCTTTTTCTGAGTCTTCCAGGATGGTTGCCTTATCATGTGGTTGTATTGGGTTTGATTAACCCTGGATTAAAAAAAAAAAAAAAAAGTTATTTGTTTCCTCTGGAAAGTCTTGTTTGGGGCCTTTGGAAATGAAGCATCTGATCCAAGGCAATCAATAGTGCAAGAGGTCAGCTCTTTCTCTTTCTGTTCTCCTACAAACAGACACACACTTACTGTATATGTAGAACTAATTCATGTGGATAGCCAATCAATATGCAGAGAAAAATTAAGTATCATGGTAATTACATTTATACATAGGCAGACCACATACACAAACAAATGGAACACTGGGGCTGTAAGAGGATCAATAGGCATTCAAAGGCATATTAATGTAAATGTACGTTCTTGTACTACAGAGCAAGACAGGTTATGAGACTAAATGTTTGCTGACTTATGAAACAAGATATTTCACTTAGTCCTTTGCATATGTATCCATAAAGATTTAAAGAAATTTTGTCTTGTCTCTGAAAGAGTTCTAGCTTAATAATATCCTCTAGCTTAATAATAACCCTGATGATATTTTCAACTTCATGTTCTCATTTTTTCCCTTCTTCCTCTGCTCTTTTCCCTCCCTCCAGGCCTCCCGTGCTCAACATGTGTCTGTCTCCTCTCTAAATATAAACCGTTATGCCAACAAGAAGAGTGCAGCAGAGAGTATGCTTGACATAGCTTTGTTAATGGCTAATGCCTCACAATTAAAGGCAGTGCTGGAACAGGGGCCCCAATTCAGCCTATATATTCCCCTCATCACACTCATCAGCCTCTCTCTGTGTCTGCAAATACTGGTGGGAGTATTACTCATCTTTATAGGTAAGTAAATGCATATGCAGACATATTTAAAGGGTCTTGGTTAGGTAAAATCTGATACATGTCCATGCTTTTAAGGCATAATCAAAGAACGCGATAGTTCATGAGGGAAGAAAGGGGAAAAAAAACAAGGCATAGTCATCAGTACGTAACTGACTGGTATTACCTCTATTCCTTGGTTGTGTTTCTCAGTGCATGCTTTCCCTGCCACCATCTTGTATCCTGCTACGAGGTGCTGGATCGTCTCGGGCCCTTTTCACATCTTGTCTGCATCTTGGGTTTTAGTGTTCAGAGCTTGTGTCTCCACAATGAGCACCACTGCTTTGTCTGTCAGTCCTGCCTTTTCTATCCATTGAAATGTATTGTAATTTACTGCTTCACACATTAAGCCACCGTTGTGGCTAAAAAGATGTGTTTGAATTACCAAACTGTGTTTGACATAATTAGTAGAATTGTTTACATGATATGTTGAAAAAATGTCCACAAACATGAAAATTTTTAAAGGTTGAAATGGATTTTATTAGGTAATGTGCTACAGACAGTGTATCTTACACTATGTACACCCATTCCTTTCACAAGGAATTCCTTTCTCAAGGTTTCTTCCTCATGTTCTCAGGTAATTTTTACCTTGCCACTGTCACCCGTGGCTTCCTAACTGGGTGCTGGGATTTGGACATCTGTAAAGCTGTACTGAAACAACAGTTGTTGTAATAAGTGCTATATAAACAAATTTGGAATTGACTTGTCCAATAATCCATGATCATGACTAAAACAAACGAGCACTGACATGCTACTGAAGCACAGCGGCTCAACATGGAACAGACAGCGATGACAATTTAACTATCATGGACGGGTGGAGTGTTTTCATGGAGGAAAGAGAACAATTTCACGTTTAATAGATTTTCAAGATTAAAACCAAAGAGGGCAGAAGAAAAGAATCCATGGTAAGACACTTTAAGTCAATGCAGTCAAGAATTTGTCAGCATGAGGCTGAATAAGACAAGGTTGCAGGCACTGGAGAAGCACATCAGCCTCAAGCAAGCAGATGTCGGTTCCACAGACGTGGATGACGGTTTTAATCCGCTTACAGCCTCCTAAAAGGCACAAACAGGGATCGACCACGTGGTCTTTGGTTTACAAGACTGACGCCACTTGGCCACCATGCCATAAAAGAACTGCAGATCGGTTAGCAACAAAAATGTGTATGTGTAAACCACAAACACAACTAGGCCACAAGGGCTTGTGTTAACTGCATAAGCGGAAGCTTTTGGACATGGCTGTAACTTAATGTGAGGACATGGCTGGAACATGCTCATGAAAATGAAAAGCAAGCCAAGGGTGACAGCGGCGAGGAAAAATTCCACACGAGGAAGAAACCTTGACAGGAACCAAGACCTGAAAAAGGGAGCTCCATCCTCTTCTGGCTGACATCATGCACCACAGTAACATAAAAAATTGCAGATCAGTTAGATGTGAGCCACAGACACAACTAGCGTTGTGTATGTGCATGGAACCTATGTGACACACCAGTGTTCTTTGAACCATCTGGGCCAACAACACCAGTGTTGAGCATGACTAATAAACAAGCACTGACATGCTACTGAAGCACAGTGGCTCAACATGGAGTGGACAGCGATGACATGTTAATTGCTTCTTGTGAGCTAGATGGTTCCTGGATGTTGTACATAGGTCTTCTGCCCAATGGCTGTATTGACAGTCTATTGTTCATAAGGCCTGGGGGAAGAAGCTCTGTCTTAGCCTCTCAGTCCTTGCCCTGATGGAGCAGTTTCCTAAAGGGAAACCACTGAAACAGATTGTGGTTAGAATAATGGAGTAGATGTTCTTTAGACCAGGCAGTGCTGTCCTGGTGATGTGTTCAGCACATCGGATCACTCTGTGGAGGGTCTTCTTGTTCTGGGAGCTGCAGCTACTATACCAAGCAATAATGCTCAAATGTACAACCAAGCCTTCTATTGAAGGTCTTCTGTAGTGCTTTTGAGATCTTGAGGGCTATCTGCCCTGCCTTCTTGGCCAGGGTGGAGTGGTCCATGAATGGTATTTGGAGATGTAGATTCCCAGGTATCCGTAGCAAATCCTAGTGTTCTTAGAATAGAACCTGACATGACTCCTGACATGACAAGAGTTTGTGAAAACAAGACCCCTTTCTGACCCATATGAACTATAGTCCATACTTAGTATAATTTGTTTACTTTGTGCATTTAAAATAGTTTATTTGGGTTATATTAATAACCCAAATAAACTAAAAATACTTATTTAGGACAAACCACTCATACAATAGCATATGCATGTACATGTCTGTTGAGATTTTATGTTATATTTTTCAGTCCATGATATTTGTCCTTTCATTTTTGTGGTTAGGCTAAGCAGACATAAGAACAAACCTCATCACAGATCAGTGCTGATGAATTTCCTAGTACCCAGACTGGTCCTTTATTTATTTATACTTATCTGTGCTGCCTTATAATGTATTTGTGTTTCAAATATTTGCTACAGTGAAATGGAATCTGAATGATGTATGGCGACACCCACAGCTAAATTTCATGGAGAATTTAGCCACAGGGTGCATCTTCGTGATTGTGGTAATAAACGTCTTCATCACTGCATTTGGGGTTCAAAGGCCTAACCAGAATGAATAATTTGTGCATTGAAATTTACAGGTATACACCACACAAACAATAGTAATTGTCAAAATATATTCACTGTTCACAAACACACTGAATGCACTACAGCACAGACAATACCTAGGCATTACGGTTTCATTAATGAAAATATATGCCACTGCACCATTATGTGGTCAGTATGCAAATATGCAAAGTGTGATTATTTTTGTGGTTCTGATTTAAATTTTCCATTCATAAACTTCTTCATTGCCACAATATAATATGCAACATGTCAAAAGCAGACATATTTAAGTATTTTATTAAGTAAACATCTCATAATTTATTTTGCAACACAAGCAAACTATATTTACACCTTTTGCCAAGTTTGAAACCCATCTGAGAACTTATCGAAACCACAGACAAATCACATCAGGTGAAAAAACACTTTCATTTCTAGATGCTAGTTCAATTTACTGCACATTTCCATTTAGGACACCAGATTCACAAGGAATTGTGGGATAAATTTAGTGTACACAAGCATGATGTACTGTATATGTGTACTGTATGTGTGCATTTATGTTTGTGCATGACCTGACTCCCAGAAAAAACAGTCCTCACATAAAATAAAGCGTAGACTATTTTGTGTGAGAACATCAATCATATTTAAGTCATGAATATATTTAATCACTTGTGGGGCCATTTATAGTGTGATGAGAAATTTCAGAAATACAAGGCCTCAACATTTCATTGTTTTTACAGAGAAGGGGTCTAAGACAGGGATGTTTCTGAGCCTGCAATATAACCTCAATAATAAAAGTTCACATATAATACAGAAATGGAAAAACTGGGGGAACTTTGGAAGGGATAGGAAAATTAAGCCCACAGTAAAAAAAAAACCCATCTTATTCTTTGGTGTGTAAATACCTGCAAACCACTTTATATCTTTGCATACTTGAACAAGTTGTGGTCGATGTGCACGTGCAGTTGAGTACTCAAGAAGAGAGAGAAAGACAGAAAGAGAGAGAAAGAAAGATTTCCATTCATTCTGGCCATTTTTCATTTTTTCTGCAGCCAATGTCAGATAACCATAGCAGCCCAGAGAAACATTTCGACACTATCCTTCTTATAGTGATAACTTCTTCCTTTAAGGGAAAGTTTGCAAAGAAAGGAAGAATCAACCATTACTCTTGTTTACACGAAGCAGCTGTATTAGTCAGTGGTGAGTGTAGAGTCTGTTGGGGCCCTAGACAAAAATTCAGAGGCCCTGCCAACCAGTGTTCTTGTCATAATGTTATAAATAATCTGACACCAGAATACAGCTGCAAAATGTAAACTTTTTATTTATATTTAGACCAAGTTGACTGGTTGTGAAATGATAATACTGTATCTACTAGTGTCTCTTTTCTCACTTGTAGCTACTCTCACAAGTCAACTGTGGGTCTCCCAACTCTGACTCACATCACAGCAGAGCTTGACACAGTAGAATGTACTGCTAGCTATGTTTAACGTCAACGTAAACAAAAGAAATAATGTAATTCTAACGGAAGTTCTGTTATTCTAGTGAATCCCCCCCTGTTTAAGGTTAGACTAGCATCACTTTGATATTATATTTCATTTGTATTATTTGTTATTATCTCTAAGTTTCATGCTTTTTTTTCTGTGTCCTCTTTACACTGGCAGTAGGATAACTCCTCTTCATTTCTGTTGACTGGGTCTCATTGTTGACAACTGTCATTATTAATTATGCATGCTACTTACAACGGGAAGTGAGTGGAGTGAGACAGCACCGCAATGGCAGTTCCCTTAGGGAAATTTTGCACATCGCCACTGCTGTAATTTAAAGTTTGTCAGCACTTGGGGACCCAAGCAGCTGCTTGCTTTTCCCGGTGACAAGTTCTGCCTCTGTCCACAGTTCATTTTAAATTTCCTTCTACTTTGTTGCATTATGACCATCATAAATTTGCATTATAACCATCATAAATACATACTACACAGTCTCATCATGTACATGCTACACAGTCTGAACACAGTCTGATCACGCACTGGTATCTGAAGACCTGTTTGGTTCTCTAGCTTAACTAGTAGCGAGTCTGAGTATTGGCAGGTATCTGAGCGCTGTTCAAGAAAAAAGTTATGTAGAGAAATACTGCCCTCTAGAGGTCATTGATGAACTGCTACAGCACACTGCCTTGTCCTGCTACGTTCGCACACATTCGTGGTGATGTTAGTGGCTGTTTTCCACAGATGCTGGATAGTGTATATTTAATACTGCTTGCTGTAAAACTCCCTGAAAGGAAAATGCAGTGCATATGTAGTTATTCTTTGTGCAGTTGCTAAATCAGTTCCTAATGCACACTTCGCATTTTAAAAACACCTGCCTATGTTGTAAGGTATACTGTAAGGGCGTAAGGGAGTTTGCAATATACGATACGCAATATAAATGGACATAGGCAAAAAACGTTCAATTATTTCATTGTTCAATTAATTGTACCACAAAACCGTCCAAATCCAAAGATACTTCAGTTATAAAAAAACAAAAAAAACAACACACACACCAAACCTACGGACATGTATGCATTCATACGAGCTAAGGTCATACAACTTTACACTGATTCCCCATGCCCATTCAGGGAGCACATCGGGCGCTGGGCAGATACACCCAGGACAGGGCGCCAATCCACACCAATTCACCTGACCTCCACGTTTTTGGACTGTGGGAGGCAACCAGAACTCCCGGAGCAAACCCAAGCAGACACGGGAAGAACATGGACACTCTATCCAAATGGGGACTTGAACCCAAGACCCAGCGTTGTGCCGCTCCTATAAGCGTGCTCACGCTCAATATTTTTTTCTTTCTCAAATGTTTTTTTTCTTATCGATTTTAACATCACTATTGTTAAGGCAGATTATCTGTAGTTATGATATGATTGAACAAGTGGAATTGAATGAATGGAATGCAGCAATAAACAAAGACCTGCACAAACACTGGTAGTAAATGTCCTTTAAGCACTTTGAATTTCCGCTGTGTATGAAAAGTACTATTCAAATAAACTTACCATGTTAACGTTGTCCTGTTTGTTACGGATATTTGGTTGCTAATCCACTTACTCTAGCGTTAGCTAGCAAAACTAACATTATTCTTCGTAACGTTAACTTTACCAATATGCCACTAAAGACAAGTATCCTGAACATGGAGTTAGTTAACTAGCCAACTAACCTAGCTAGTTATAACGTTCAAATAACTACTTAGGCTAATGATTCAGTACAAAAACCCATGACCACGTTAGTAAAACTTATGATAAATATTCCGGCAATGAGTGAATGCATGAGTATAAAAAGTGTTAAGACTGTTTATTAAATATTACAATACGTTAGACTGACGTAATTGTTACAATGAACCTAGCTAATTAAGTAACTAACTCACCGTTAATTGCGGTCTGCCATCTTCTGGAAACAAAGTTGCGTATTGTGCTGTCAGTCACGAAAGGGAGCCATCAGCCAATGGCATTCGCTTAGAGAAACGTCACATGTGCTCGCGCCAGTGTCAAACCGTAACCGATTTACAAGCTGTTGGCAGTGTAACGTATAGTGTAACAATAAAATGTGAGTCGCGTTGCTAACGTTATTTATGTATCCATCTAATCCATGGGTCTTCCGGATATACCACACCTATTTTTCGTTGTTGTTTTTGTTTTGTTCAACATTGGAGTTGTTCAAGATTAACTACTCGTTAAATTTGTGAATCCATGTACTGTAGATTCTCGAGGGCAGCAGACAGTCAACGTGGCAAACCGTGTTCAGTACTGCAGTCAAATCAAGCTACTACTCTAAAATCACGAGAATGGTACGAAGAGTTTACTAACGTGCCATAACAGAAATGTTTGGTCTGGCCAGTCGGTCGATCTTTAGAACTCAGAACATCCGAAACGAAATGATCCGAAATGCTTTGTGGTCTCCATGACCAAAATGCTAAGTGGAGGGCGCTATTCCACACAAGCTACCGTACGTAGCCGTGCTCAAATAAACAGTTTAGAGCGCTGGTGCTAATTTTCCAAAGAATAATTTAATCAGCAAGAAATTACGAATCCAGTTCTTGTAGCCTAACATATCACAATTTGTGTTATGTCTTTAAGGCAACACAGAAAGAGTACACCCATGAGAAACCTAATATGGACCAAATATTAGGTTAGTCATTGGTTACTTTTAACATGTACACAGAGAAACTAGTTCTTTATGTTTAGCAGCCTTGTTCTTAAAAGTGTGACACCGGTTAACTTCTTCAAGATGCTTTCAGGATCAAAGAGTAACTACTGGAGACCAAATCAACCATGTTACGTTACATATATAGGACAATCGCCCCATGTAGGGTTAGAAAGTTTTTTGATACTTTTTAAGGCACAGGTTAAAACAGAAATTCTCAGTTGAGTGTAATCCCTACATGTTTTATGCTACTCTTGACAAGAAAACTGTTGATCACAAAAACATCCTTTTACTGTTTGTAGCAATACTTTCTTAGCTAACCAAGACCATGAGTACTTATGTCCAAATGCCTGATTCATTACTACAGGACAAATCTGGATGCTATACAGATATAACCCAACTGGGCGGGCTTTGTGGGCCAAGTGGGCGTTGACATTTCCAGAACGGGTCCTCCAAGGCCTGCCCAGTTGTACCAGAGGACCGATACCACGTGTCCACTGGTTCTGGTGATGGTCGATTCCATGGCTGATCTTCCAAAGTATGGTCATATGCACTGCAGGAAAGGCCTGTTTGTAAGTGTGTGCTATTTGACTGTAGGGCACAGGAAGTTTGTATGTCTACATGTGAGGTTGCTTCAACGACTGGTCCAATGGGAAGCATGGGTTGCTGGGAAGTCCTCAAATTTTCCTGAGGACACCTGTGAAATAGACAAATACACATTTGTAACGCTGGCTGTAATGCTGTTTTGGTATAGTTCCTACACTAGTGCCTATGCAAGTATAAGGGTGATGACTCTATCCGTATCTTGGTTTTGTGTGTGTGTGTGTAAATGCTGATGTCTGAGTTAATGTTAAGTATCATTGTTAAGTATCATACCTACATACATCAGGCAGACTCCTACATGTGTGCTGGGCGCTGGGTGCCGGCTGACCTACAGGATTCTGGGTATGTTGCCCCACTCTGCTGCTGCCATGGCTGTTGTTGTTGTTGTTGTTGTTGTTATTTCTGCCCTTATGCTCCTCTAAGTCCTGGTGCTCCATCTGGGCCCAGAATTCTGCAGCCTGCCGCTCCCTCTCTCTAGAAATACGCACGCAGGTGCACACAAAACACATACACACACACACACACACACAGTAATGAACTGCATTTCACACAGTTCTTGTCCTCTTCCCTAGACCTCGTATCCCAATGCTCTCATCTCCAAACCATTCATTTTTCCTCTTTTCCATTTTTGAACTCTCTCCATGTCTTTCTCTCCAGGTCCTCAGCTTGAACAGCTTTAACATCTCTGCACCTCCTACATGCTTCTCCCACCAGCCTTTTTCTCCTCTTTTCTCTGCCTCCTCTCTCTTCTCACCTTTCCCGCCGTTTCATTTCCTCTCTCTTCACTTGCTTCAGCAGGCATGAGGTGATGAAGATCACACTTATAAAGATGATGATGGCTAAGCTGACGATGGAAGAAAGTACAGCCACTCGGAAGCCATAGCCCTCAAACCGCAAAAGTGCTAAAAGGAGGAGAGGAGAGGAGAGGAGAGGAGAGGAGAGGAGAGGAGAAAATCTGAATGTAATTGGGAATACAGGAAATGCAAACAAACAAATAAATACCTTTCAGATTTCAGAAGGATCCATTCCTACATTTTTGTTAATTAAAAAAGAATGTGTACCTTCTCATATTCTCATAACAACTATCTTTAATAACAAACAAGTCTTATAAGAACATGCTGAGTGTCATTACATTTCTACATTTAAGTGGTTAAGATGTCACTGACATTGTGTTACAGCACTAATAGTGACTATACTTGATGTAGGCACTAAACTGGTTTATTTGGTTGTTACTTGTATTCAAACTTATTTTGTTTTCCACATTCATATTTTTCAACTCAAGTTCAGTTTCTGTTTTAACAGGCTACCTCTTTGTGATCACTTTCTTAGAAGCATGATCAGAAAATAAATGAATTTCTTTTGTTTAAAGTTACCAGGAAAAGAATATACTTATGTGATCGAAACCAAAATAGTCATAAACTGCAAAGATATTAAATTGTATAAGTAAATAAAGTAACAAAATGTTCATATTGTACATACAGTACAAAGTACCCGATTTGTGTTAAAAAAAAGAAAAGAAAAAGACCCTGGCAGACGAGCAGTGTGCTAGAGTTCTTCAGGAGAGTGAAGCGACAGAAGACAGGAGGAAGTGCACAATAGACCTTGACACGAGAAATACAGCCTAAAGCTTTTTAACTCGTTAAATTATTGTGAGTTATATAGCATGTGTTGAAGGATACGAATGAAGGTGTTTTCACTGCTGGCTTTGCAGTTCCGCCAGCTTTCCTGTTTAAGATTCTCTGAGCATTTACCTTCCTGTGCCTGTTCTCTGTATCACACAGAACGCAGGGAGAGTGGTTTAGAGGATGGGTAGCTATTTTTACTCTCTCTGTCACACTCTCGCTGCCACCTTCGTGCTAGGTGCTCGCTCCTTTCTGTCATACTAGCGCAGGAATGCGTGGGATCTTTTAAGACACGCCACCGTCTGCCAGCGGATGCTAATGATTTCTGTTCCGACGTTTTTGAAATGCGGCAGGTCTTCTACACTGAGACATCTGTCCATGGATGTTCGCAAAAGAGTGTCGTAGGACCATGTGTAGATTGCATCTGCGTATGCAGACGTGTGTGTGTGTGTGTGTGTGTGTGTGTGCGTTTGCCTTACGTTTACACTCGGGCACTCCCCCGCTCCACTGTGTTCTGTTGCTGGCCTCCGTGCAAGTGACCCGGCCACCACTGACAGCGCGGTGCGTGTAAGGGCACTGTAAGGTCATCACCGTGCCGATGCTTGTGCCGTTTCCTGCCACTACCTTAAGCGCACCCACAGTGGGCGACTCCATGGGTGTGCACTGACCTGGAGACAGAGCAGAACACCCAGCAGACATCACACACAGCACTGAAATGCTAAAGCAAAAACAGAAGCAATCACTGATCCCCAGTGCCCTTAGACTTTCCTCAAACACAATAACTGCATACAAAACCCCTTCAAATGTAGAAATTTCTCCTGACACCATCAGACACCCACCCCCGAAACAAGTTAATCCAATTCAGGGTCAAACCGTATCATGTGTATGGATCACAATCAAAAGAAACTCTTGCATAACGTTCTCCCTAGTGTCAAAACATACTGTAAACAGATCTAGAAATGTGATCTAGAAATGCGTGGATTTGAGTGCAGAAGCGTATGGTGTAATTTCCCTGCCAAAATGAGAGGGGGGCACAAAAACACAGGACGAAAAACATATGCGTGTATTCATTATCCGAGCTGCTTAATCCACTGGGGGGAGCCCATGCCCATCCAGGGGAGTACAACAGGCGCTGGGCAGATACACCCAAGTCAGTGCACAAATCGCTGGGCATTATTTATGTTATTAATGTTAAAGAAACACTGAATTAATGGTGTGAGTTACATATTTAAATAGGCTGCATGTCATAGCTAACATTCAAAAACAAGTCAAACACTTCCCCATGTATGTGATGGATCCACTTTGCCAAATCTTGTAATATCCGTCCTTCAAATGCAAGTTGTTCTAATATAATGCCTGTCACATAAAGTGTCGTCTTGTCTTTCTGAAAGGACAGTAATAGAACGTCTAACCCACTCTGAGATCATTGTGAACAAGAAGCAGCTGAGCTGGCAGTTAAGCAACACATATGTCCTGCTATGGAAACACATTTCTAATGACTAAATATGTGTTTCCTTGTTTGTCGCTTTCTTGGAAATTCACTGAAACACAAATCCACACCCAAAGGGGCCCATGTTTTATCACACACTTTGTGGAGTGCTGTTCTGGAAGAAATAACTATCTTCTTGCCTTCTATCTTCCTCACACAGCTGTCCAAATGATAGCTTTGCCAGTTAAAAATTGCCTAAATACATTTTGGGCAAAAATGCATAACGTCCACATGTCTTTTAAAAATTAAATGCATTTATTTAACGTGCTTCACCAAGTAACGTATTTCTGCTTCAAAAGGTGGCCCCCGAAGATAACAACAGACAACATTTGCTCACGATTCCTTTTGAAAAACATGCTCGATTACGAATCACAACTGCTGTCACTTGCGCAATTTCAGACACGTCTTGTTTCCTGTTTCCTTTTCTGTTTGTAATTTCTGTCATTTCATTTGAAAACTGGACAGAAAAGCATAGACCCGTGCAATTTGCAGAATATGGTGTTATTACATATATCTTACTACCGAGCCGCGTTGTGCTTAATATATAAAATGCTGAAGCCAGACCTGGAAAATGTTTCAGTGCTACTCCTACAGTATTAGGTCACTTGGGTTTTTAATATATGGAAAACATGTACATAGTAACTGACTGACGAGTGTAGATGTGTTCTAAGTTCTGTATTCATCTAGTTTATAGTTTATAAACAGACTATGATAACAAATAACTATTCTAAGTGGAATATTAATCTCAGTATGTAGTTTTTTTTATTTACCTTTGTGGTTAGATTGTCCTTCCACAGCAAGTTGGGACTTCGACTCATCGGTCACCGACGCGTTGAACGATTCCATCAGTGATTAGCCTCTACCTGTCCTCGCGTGTAACCAAGAAACTTGCGTGTGGAGCTCAGATATACGGAGAACTTAGTTCTTCGAACAGCAACGCGCCCGTTAATTCCAAATAACGGTCTTTATATCAGCGCGTGGGAGAGTTTACGGTACGTCGATATTCTTTGAGCGCTGGATGATAAGAACGTGAGTAGTAGGAGCGCACGAGGACACGGCGTCCTGGACGAGCCTACAGACGCAGTAGGGTTTTCTTCTAGCTGAACTGTACGTCAGCGTGTCATCAGTTGCAAACACCGAACAACAGTCTGTCAGGAAGTGGTGTTTTCAGTGGCATCTTCAAGTACGTCGCAATTTGCGGTTGTTGTAGTTTTGCACTTTTGTCATAACCATGGATAAATTACAGCCCGGCAAACTCATGGTAGTAATCGTTATACAAAAACAATCAACGCGTAACTGAACACGCAGCAAAGCAGATTAAAAAATGGTGCGTAACCAATTCGCATTTTAAGACAGATATATGAATACATGGTAGATCCATGAATGCGAATAGCTAATTGCATACTGGTTTGAAAGTTTGGCATCCATCTGTACTGCACTGTATTTGGACATTTGAAGTGTTATTGTTTTATCTTTGATTTCTGACAGGTGTAAAACCTCATCAAAGTGCAGAACACAAGTCGCGTACACCCAGCTAGAAGCTTTTTTTACATTGTGATATTTCCTGGCATGGGGTGTGGCAATGTTTTTCTCACTCATACACAGCTGTGAGTCAACAATCGTGAAAAAACACGAAGGAAAGGTCCATCTTTTATCTGGGACCAAACAGGAGTCATAATTGTTTCATTTTTTTCCTAAATTGAAATGAGAGATCACTACTAATTGTCAAAAAACAAACCCATGATCGTAACTCGATATGCTGTGGTTTAAGCATTTAAAAAATCTTCAATTTAATCGAATTTAATTGAGCATCCATATGTCACATCCTAATAATACTGACATACGTTTTCGACCATCCTACGCAACAAAAATCGTCCGTGTTGAATTAAGACCAGCGGCATTTGGGCCCAACAGGACACGAATGAATACTGCACAAAAACGCTGGGACGCTGGATTTAAGTGTTCCCCCGTTTTCAAGAGTTTTCGTAAATCTCACTGCATGTTGAGCTCGAGCAGGAAGGATGGGCCTCGTTGCGTGATCATTGCAAGAACGCAGGGATATTTCTCTGCATCAGAGAGAAAACCACAGTACCACTCACGCGTAATTGCACATGGTTATAAGCCAAGTGAACGCGCTGGCTCACTCCTTGATGAGGTCAATCGATTAGCATATGGATAGGAAGGCAGAAATGTCAGGAGGCTACCTGACCTGCACTGATCTGATGGCAGCTCACACCACTGAGAGGGAAACCATTAAATCCTCCTTGTTATTTTCATTAGTCAAACTACCAGCGTACAGAACTGTGCAAACGTCTTGGGCCACCGTTAGCTGTATAACGGTCATATATAATTGTTTTGGTTTCTTCATTAGAATACAAGAAAATACAGGAAATTTAAAATGCAGTATTAAAAAACAATATAGAAACATTTATATAGGCTACAAGTATTTAGTATGACCTCCCTTTACACTTGAGCAATAGCAGGTTCCTGGCTCTCAAAGTCTCTTAAAGCCTGTTATAACATACCAGAAGATTTCTTCAGAAAACTTCAGGACATTTTCCAAGAGGTCAAGATCTGCTTAGTACCTGAAGAAGCCATATTGTTTGAAAACAAAACTGTATTTTTAAATATTGTGCGCATATTTCCTGTTTGTATATTAATAATGAGACAGAAATAATTATATATATTCATTATACCATTGGTAAAACAACAATTTTAATGGTGTCTTAAAACATTTGCACAGTAGTGTACTTCCACTTGTTAGGATTCTGGAAATCAGACTTTGAGACCAACAGGATGATGTAAGACCAGGAAAATGCATAAAGTGGATCAGAAGAAAATGCATACATAAAAGAGAGAAGTAGAAAGTGGATCAGAAGATGAAGGAAAATGGAAAAGTCCTCTTTAGCTTTCCAGCCACTGACCAAAAAGCTCTCATTCATGTGAGTCAAGACAAGACCTGCTTCTATATCTAAACCTCATCCAAAACAGAGCTAAAGGCAGTTGCACTTGTTCAGCTGAGATGAGCATGTCCAGTATCATAATAATGCAGAGAACGTAAATATTTTTACTAAATATTTCTTTTACTTATTGTGTATTGACTAAAACTGATAGGAAATATGGTACGCAACATTTTTTTCTGAACACAGAGGAGTAATTTATACACAAGTGCACACACACACACACAGATACCAGTTATGCATTAACGCATGGCTTCAGATGTCCATAGAAACACTATAACAGTGTGTTGCCTATGGACTATAGTGTGTTGCAGCTCTGCTCGGAAAGGACCAAGTAAAATGAATTACTGGAACAGACGGGCTGACAGAGCAACCTGAAATGCAATTCATGTGCACAATCTTTGCAGTGATTAGTGTTTTGCTCTGTACTGAAGTGAAAATATACTTTACATGCTTAGTAATAACAGCATGCATGTTATTGTTCTCACTGCTTTCCTTTCCTGTGCACTGCCTGAGAGAACCGAGTAGACACATGGTCCAAATGGATGTGGTCCCTTCTGGAACAGTTGCCACAGTAACCAATCCTTTGGAGTGGCAGGACAGAGGCCATCTGCAGTTGGAATGCCCGCGATGAACTGCAGGTTCCCTCCAAACCAGACTGACCTGCGTCGATCATTTACATTTACATTTACATTTATGGCATTTGGCAGACGATCAGAACGTAGATACGCAAACAGTTGGAGTTGGATTCATCTGTATGCCAGCAACATCAGCACACACAGCTAAAGAGCGTGAGAGAGAGAGAGAGAGAGAGAGAGATGTTCTCCTGTCCTTGTCTGTCTCTGACCTAGTGATCATGCTGTAGGGAAATGCTCCATCACGCGGCTAAAAACAGCAGCGGAGAGCATGCAGGAACAAACAGCATCTGGACCACATCATTAACCAATTTTGCATGCAACAAAACTCAGTGGCCACCAAGGAACGTGTAGGTGAGCTTTGCACACACCCACGAACAGACACACTCGCACGTCAGATACTTGAAGGGTACCTCAAAACAATAGATGAACTTTACTGGTCACCTGCATCACACTCAAGTAACCAGTTATCAGAAGCTGACATGTTGCTGTGAACACGCAGTTCTTAATCGGCAAATGGGCGAATTTAATTAAGACAATTCATTAATTAAAAGAAACATTATCGTAAACACACCCACACACAGACTGATGCAGATGGATGTTGTACTAGTGGAAGGTGTGTGTGCAGTATTCTCATGCTTGAGATACAGGAGAGGCAGACAACCCCCAAATTCATGTGCGGTAACTCTACCCATATATGAAGCAGAAAAAGAGACCTTCTACCACCAAGACAATGCCATGCATTCACTTTGTGTGTGTGTGTGTGTGTGTGTGTGTGTGTGTGTTTGCGTGTATTCCAACTGCCATGAACTTCTGGTCACTATTTTTGTGACCTTGCAAAGCTAAAATATAGTAACCAACATTATAAAAGGAGAAGGCCAGAATTCTTAATATTTTGAATCAGTGATATTTAAACAGACAAAGCTAGAACTTTAAACAAAGTGTGGAGAATAAATGTGTATGCGGACAAACAGGGTACAGATATATGAATTCATGCACAGGCCACTCTGGAAAACACCTTCTAAACAAATTTTGAAATATCACGCATATATTCCACGCTTGGCTAAACTTTAGTTTCATTTCTGCATGTTTCCTGAAATGTCATGATTTCCGTTCCCGTTAGCACCTGTGTGTAGTTCGATTTTCATTTGTTAGTGTATCGCATGTCCAACATCGCTGCAAAAAACAAAACACACACTTGGTTTAATATCGTGGACATATAATGACAAGCTTAGGCAATGTCAGAACTAAAGCTTTCAAATGATTTCCCTTTGTATAGATATAAACTAAACCACAGGAAGTACTGACTGGCATACTAAGCCATTTCTTCCACCAACAATTTACAAAGACAAACATTAAACACATCCTCCACGTTGCCCTGTTTTCTTGTTGCCAACAATAGGTCAAACTCCGATGACAACAAAAAATCAAAAAGATGACACACAAAACAGGGAAATAAATAAATAAATACATAAACTAAAATCTCAACATGAACCACGGACCCCAGATCTTCTTTTATTAAGTGATAACCTAGAGACATTTCCTTTTGTGAACTTCGCTGGTAAAAAAAACCAAAAAAAAAAACCTAAAAGAATAATACTGGTTCTTGAAGGACGACTTGCTGAGTATTTAAAAAGGAGGATATCTAAATAGGGAAGATTACAAACACACAGAGAGCAAAACTTGCCAAAGTCTCAAAAGGTTCCTTGAATTGCATTTGATGGTGCATTGTATGTAGTACAATATTGGTTCTTTACCTGCAGTAACACAGCTAATATATACGGGGGGGTGGGTGGGGGTACAATGGGAGATTTGGAAAAAAAAAAAAACAAGAGAGAAACGATTTGGCCAAGGAGATCAGCATCTAAACAGCCACAGGTGAGACAGAAAACGCAGCTTCCTCTTTCCTCCGCCATCTCACGTCTGATGTTGCTACAACAGTACAATGGCTACAGCGGTACAGTGTGGTCTGGGAGGAGCACACCGCGACAAACTGACACGAAAATGAATCCAGCAAACTTAAGAGAATATTTATGTCTGGGTCAATATTTCAAGACAAGTGAAAAATGACTTAATGCTTCCTTAATAATAACACCATTTACAGACAGCCTTAAAAAAAATCATAAAAACATCCATCCTATAATCCTTCATAGAAATCCACAACATCCACTGTAATATAAAACACATTTGAACAAGTCTTCTTGAAAAGGGGATAACAGTGCACTGAGAAAGAGTTTTACACGAGCATGACAGTGGTGATCAAACAGCGCATGGGTGTGTGTGTGTGTGTGTGTGTGTGTGTGTGTGCTGTGAGAGGGACAAGTAAGAGAAGGAGGAACTAAAAACATTTTTTTTAATTTAAAAAAGGAAAAAAAGTGCTGAGGATTATGGGAATTCAAGTAACGAGTGCTATGCAAAAGACATGGTTCCAAGGGCAGGGGGCGTGTCCAATGTCCTGCGACAGCTCGCCTCATTGGCTCTTCTGGTTCTCCATCAGGTTGACTGACATGTCTGAGGCCTCCCCTTTTGTAGCAAGGGAAAGCAGCTCAACCCACTTGGTCATTAAATCTGAATCCTGAGCGCTAAACAGCAGTGAATGTTGGGAGTGACTGAGCTTGAACACATGCTTGCACTCTGACTTCTCTGAAGGTGTCAGCGATGTGCTGACCTCATACCCGGGCAGAGGGATCGCCTGCGCTGCACGTGCATCCTGTTAACAGACGATAAATGTGACCAATGATTAGACACAAAAACAAACTTTAGGGAACCAATCATAGTCACTGGATTTTGGCTCAACCAATGAGAATAGACAAAATTCAATGACTCTTAAATTAGGCTGTTACTATATGTCCAAAGTATAAATATGTCCATAGCCAAACTCAAATAAGGAGAGATGATGAATATACAAAGGAAGTATCTGGATGGCAAAATCATTCTGTTAAAACAAATGACCAACAGCCAAAGGCTTAGATCCCCAAAAACATAATTTTATATGAATTATATCGAATTTTCATGCGAATTATGGTGGTTCAGTTTGGATTTGGCCATGTTACTGCTGTTTGATTTCTAATCGGGTGAATACATTAGGTTAATTCATACAGATTTCATTTATAAACATCTGTACTACTTACTACAATATACTTTGTGCATGTGTGTGTGTGTGCGTGTGTGTGTGTGTGTGTGTGTGTGTGTGTATGTGCGCATGCACGCATGTGTCTTCATCTTTACTAAGCAGATTAAGTTTTGCTGAGGAGAAAATGTTTGCAGAACTGCTCTGCCCCAAAGAAAAACACTCACTATGTAATTACATTTACAATCCTAATCTAGTAAAACTACCCCAGTATAGATGGCACTACAGGGGGCACCAGAAGAGAGAAATAAACAGAACAGAACAGAAATGGATGAGACCAACACCAACAAGAACATTCAGATACAGATAAGCCAGCTGAGGTCAGGACAGTCAGGACATTCTGCCTGACCCGAGTCCCTTTAAAGAAGCAGACACACACACTCACACTCACACAAACATGAATGATGCTCTTATGCAGAGGAACTTGCTATGTCCATATTGCAGTGATGAATGTGGTGTTAGGAGTCTTGCCAAAAGATTATTAAGGGTCTAGTGTGGAGCATCAGTGAGAAGCAGAGTTGTTCACTACTCCACTCCACTACACAAACACTGTACCTGGCTGTTGGCGTGTAGGTAAAGTACTAGTGGTTCTGATTTGCTTATGGCTGCCCAGATCTTGGTCCAGTTCTTCCCTTTTTCCTGAACCCAGAGCTGGCTGCATAGTACCCAACTATCCCGCGTCACGGAGAGCTGCTTCTGCAAAATAGGTACAAACACGCACGCACGCACACACACACACACACACGTGAGCTGTGCGATGCTATATCAATATCAGTCCCACTCGAGAGGTTAAGGCACTGCACTTCAGCTCCAGTGGTGTCTACCCCCCCCCCACAAGTTCAACACTTCAGCTCCACCAGTTCAACATTTGAAGCATAAATAGATAAGATGTACAAGATCGGTGCATGTTGTAGTCCAAGCTGTGAATGACTTATATTTGTATCTCATATATGTACATTTATGTAGTCATGTCAGCTTTTTGTGAAAAAATGGACTGTGTGTGTGTGTGTGTGTGTGTGTGTTTAGTAGAATTACTTGTTTATTATCTGCTGCTCTGACATAGGAAAGACAAGGCACAGCACAAACTGACCACGTGCTTACCGTGTGTTTGTGTGTGCACTTGAACACATGTATGACTGTATGACTGTATGAATGCTTCCTTCATCTTTTGAGAGTACACTTTGTAAAATTTGTGGGAGGCATGTTATTGTACAAGTTGTAGTTTCTATAAATAGTAGTGTGAGTGTGTGGGGGGGATTCTGTATGTGCCCATACTGTTGATGAAATAATAATAATAGTGATTTATGACTAAAAACAAGATCAAACAGATATTGATAGAGGAAATGACTTTAACTTGCACTCTTGGGACATTTTTAATAAACTTCTCTATAATATAAATAGGACTACGATTAGGAGATGGTTTCAATCTAAAGCGTTTTACCTCTGTAGCTGCTTTTTTCTTTGGCTCAGTAGCGCCATCTGGTGGCCCTTCAGACCCTTGCACGGCATCGTAACACTGCCTACACACGCGCGTGTTCTTGCTCTCGGACACCTTGGAGCATTTACCACAGATAGCCTACAGTGGGCAGCAGAGACATAGCAGAATCACGAGCATTGCAAAATTACTTAAAAGGCCTTCTTGATTTACAAATTTAGGACTTTGTACTAATCAAGAACCCAGCATTAATCGTGTTTTCAGCATACACACTGTATATGTACCACAGCATCTTAACTGGACTTAACCAGGGATTGCACTTAATTTAGGACACACAGTCTAGCCATAGCTTTAACCAGTCGTATGGCTAATCCTGAGTAAAGCCTGTCCAGATTAAAATTGCTGGACAGAGGCAGTCATTTTTTCAGCTCTGCAGGTCATCACAATGAATTTGATTTACATATGGAATATAGTATTGTACATAAAACTAAGAGAAATGAATAAATAACAACACAAAGGTCATCACAGCAGAGAAATACTGCATACTTCTGTTTATAACACTGGACCCAAAGTAGACAAAAAAGAACAAAGATTAGATAAAACATTCATTATTATGCACGCATGTTTGTACCCACCCACACACACACTCACACACACTCACCGCTCCACAGGTTTTGCAGTGGTGCTTTCTCTTGGTGAAGTGGAAGGTCTCATTACAGCCCTTACAGGTCTCCTTGTCTCGCTTCTTTGAACTCCTCTAAAGAAAGAGAGCACACACACACACACACACACACACACACACACAAAATAAAGGTTTAATAATAATTCAACCTTATGATTCAACCTTAAGTTTACAAGACCTAAATTAGATGTATGCAGTATAAATGACACAGGTTTGCTTCACT
>JAOXYF010000016.1:4900242-4915242 GCA_028565775.1 Sternarchorhynchus goeldii
CTCTCTCACACACACACACACACACACACACACACACACACACACACACACACACACACACACACACACACACCCACTACCTCCATGCCTGCGATGTCAATCCTTTCTCTGACACTGAGCTTCTGTCCCATCAGTCTCAGCTTAGGCACACAGTACAGCAACATGTTATTGAACTGGGGAGGAGAAACATACAAACGATACAAACTGATCAACAAAACACGGTGACAAACCTTCTGTGCAAGAGCTTGTTTAACTCTTACCTCACCAGAAGAATCTTGATTCATTATATCTGAATGAATCTGAATCTTACAATTATCCTACTATTTTAGGCTCTTTATTCTGATACACATGGATCATCATCACAAGAATCATTGTGACTCTGGGATTAAACTTCAGTGAGGTACAGACTGACCAGGTAGAGGTAACGGTCCTGAGCGGTGCCATTTTTAGCAGACATCTTCTTTATACTGCCTTCTTTAATAAGTTCATTGGCTGGATTAACAATGTCTTCGTCACTGTCCAATCGCTCGTAAACCTCCAACAGCTTGTGCATCTTTTCCTACACACACCAGCAAACACAGAGATGATAAACTGTTAGTGGTAGTAGGTTTTGGAAATATTAAAATGTTCACTGTTTAAGTAAGATTTTTTTTAATCATCATGATTGGTGTAACAAATGTACACAGGTTGATCATTAACATTTAGCCATACATTTATTCAAAATGGCTTCACACACATTATTGTGGCTGTGATGTACACATTGTTTTACATTTATTTATAGATTCCATGCTGCATCTGTCAGACAGTTCTGACTGTATACACTTTATACATATGCAAGTACGTACATTCTGTTACAACCTTGTATTATTCTGTATTATTCTGAAATTTTATATGAAAGAAGAAATAAAACAAGAAAATAAATTCTAATCCTAAGCAAGAGAGAAAAGCCATTAAATGTGACAGAAGCAGAAGAAGTGAAAAAGAGAAGAAATTTACCCAAGAGAATATCTGTCAGTATAGACAGGAAGTGGAAACAACACATCCTGTCTGACAGGCGCAGACAAGGCGTTTGGGGGAGGGGAGGAGAAGCTTCACTTACCATCTTTCTAATGGCTGCGTTAGAATGATTAGCTGCTGTGGCAATCAAATCTAGAGCCTCTGAGGAAGAGTCACACACACACACACACACACACACACACACACACACACACACACACACACACACACACACACACACATCTATATACTTAAGGCAGAAAAGAGGATTATGGTGTCTGAATGTTTTATGGCCGTTCCAAAATCACTAACATTAACAGGAAAAAAAGAATTTTGAGTCTGTAACATAATCACAGTGTGTCTGTACATATACACCCCCACACACACACTTACTTATATATTTAACTTTATATACACTTTATATATTTAACCCTTACTGGGTCATTTGACAACCCACACATTTGGAAGCAAATTACTGCATGGATGTCTGTACAAACAACCACAAATGCTCTGTGCATACACACGGTACATCTATCAGGGTGCACTTTAAGGTAAGACACACTTTTACAGCAAAGCTTTTAAGCCTGTTAAAGCCAAATTGGCCAGATCGAGATGAAGTTAAACTACTTTATCCCCAATAGGATAATTTGTTCCCCAAAGAGGAAGGTATAGGGTGAGTTTACACAAGCACATACCTCCACCCACACACCAGGAGCAAAATGTAAGGGTGCGTACGATTGGTTAACTTACTCTCGGCATCCTTTCTATCAGGCGCGTCATTGGGCAGCTTTTTCAGGTAGTCTTTGAGGAGGAGCTCATAGCGAGGGATGCGCTGCACTGGCTCGAGCATGTGATGCTGCAGTGTCAGGTTACCGCACACATCCTGCTTCTGCAGGCCAACACACAAACACACGCACACAAACACACATACACACACAAACACATACACACATGCACACACATACACACACACACACACACACGTGCACACATGAGTATTCTCCAGCCAAAGCAACAAAACTGAGCAAAAGTGTAAGTGACATACCCAACAGTAGTAATGTGATTCCATATTTTAGCAACTAGTGTGTATTCATGCTTTCAGCTGTAGCAAGACACTGACTTTCCCTTTAAATCACACACCACATCATGGCAATGACACATTCAAGAAACCAGCGGAGTATTTCATACAAGCCTCGCAGAGCCAGACTGGATGTTGTAGTGGGAGCCTTGAGCACACTGAAAGCTGATATCAATACCAGTTCAATATTTCTCTATAAAAAGCACGAATATTTAAAAAAGCTACCTTTGAAGCACTTCCTTTAAAACTACTAAAAAGGCCTTATAAAAAGTACTGTGCTCAAACTACTCAAATATCCTTGACTAACGCTGAAGGGGAAAGCCTACAACACAACTTCTCCTTTAGTGTGAACCGTTTCCACACAGCTGATTCCATACAACTACAACACTTGCACACACTTCTCTGAACACTTAGATGTTTGGTATTATGTTAATATTAGGCTTCTTAGAGCTATTGATAATCACACAGCCCACTTTATCTCTAATTCACCGTTTTCTTTTGAATAAGCATCAGTGGTGTCCTGATACAGGACCTGTGTTGCCATGGACACTTCAAGCTCCCTCACACATTTAAAACAAATTCCTTCACCACTGTCTCCAGCCATGTCCTCTCCTTTATCCAGCTGCAAATTCAAAGTCTTTTTACAAAATAATAGGAACCTGCCTATGGAAGGACATCATTTTCAGAATTAACTTGCCGTTTAAGCCGTTTATGCTTCAACTGCAGACATATTTTTGTTCACATAATCCTATCCGTTCTCGTTCTTTTGAGATCACTGGACTTGTGGCGTGAACACAGACTCTGACCTGGATGTTCTGCACTACGCTTTTGAACTGGGTCGACCTCTGGGTCCAAGTGTTCACCAGGTCCATGGCACGATCAAAGTTTTTCACATATTCTCCATACATCTTCATAAATGGAGCCAACTTCTGCAAGATGTCCCCTATTCGTGGATTGATGTCCCTGTAAAGCACGCATGCACACACACACACAACCCATACACACAGTGCATAAATACACACAGCCACTGTTCCTTTAAAGTGAAAGATGGCATTTCCAGTATACTGAACCCAATGCACTAGTTCCCCACGAAGGAGTGGCTGCTCATAACCTCATTCTACTGACCGGCTGTGTTCTCACTCACAAATACACAAAAGCACACACGCAAGGAAATAATGTCCCTGTACCATCACCAGAGAAGGATGTTTATTATTTAATGTAATTCAATATTACTTATTTATTAAATATTATTTGTTTATTTAATATTGTTCTTTTATGATATTGTTATTTTATTTAATAGGATACATGAAAAAAGACTGTTCACACGTATCCAGGTAACTATACTGTTAATGAGATGGCTGTGAAATGGCCTTGTGTGAACTGATAACATCTGACAATCTGGAGCATCACACACACACACACACACTAGTGTACACTCAGAGCTATTACTAACGTTAGCCACAACAATGAATTACATAAACAGAGAGAATTTTTTGGCAATGCCTACCATTCATAAATGTCTAAGTTCAAGGATTATTTCATTTTTTCATTTCCTCTGTCTTTCCCTCTCTTTCTGAAAAGATAGAGGGAAAGAGAGAGGGAAAGAGAGAGGGAAAGAGAGGGAGAGAGGGAGAGAGGGAAAGAGAGAGGGAAAGAGGGAAGAGAAAAAGAGGGAGAGAGAGAAAGAGAGAGAGACAGAGAGAGGGAGAGAGACAGAGAGAGAGAGAGAGAGAGAGCTCTCACCATTCTTGTGTTATACGCATCTGTAGCTCGGGCAGCAGGAACTGATGATGGAAGCAGTAGATGGAGGAGATGTTGGAGAAGATACCTGTGATTACATCTTGATTGATACCTGCCTCAGTCAGCTTTGTACAGAACACCTGGGAGAGGGAGAGAGAGAGAGAGAGAGATGAAACATACCTACCCAAATGTGTTTACAAATTGTACAAACAAAGATAAGCTCACAATAAACTTGCAGCTTTAATCTGTGATGAAAGTGAGAACATTACCAATCAAAACCAACACCCTTCCCTTTCCACCCCCTTAGACCCTCCCACTCCTGAGTAGCAGATCAACTTCGCTGTGCGCATCAGTACTTTATCAATACAGTCCATACACTGTGAGTCCTGGCAGGTGATCATGTGTAAGCAAACCTTAGAGAAATGTAGAGCCCTAGAGTTGGTTCTTTTAAAGCTGATTTGATACAAAGGGTGTCAAAAGCTCTAAGTAAATCCAAGTGGAGTGAATTAAGCAAAGATGAGCGTGTTCTTAAAGCTTATAAATGTTTCTCATTAAACAAGGCTTTCAGAAAGTGTACGTTAAAGTAATGGAGGAGTGTGAAAGATAAGCCTCCACTGAGGAAAGTATGGTTATGTAAAATGTGTTGAGTTTCTTTCTCCTCCATATGAAAAATGGACATGAAGACATGAAGTCGTTACGCCCAGTGCCCGTTGTTACGCCCAGTGCCCGTTGTTACGCCCAGTGCCCGTTGTTACGCCCAGTGCCCGTTGGCTCAGAAGACTTTTGCTAAATCATGTCCTCTATATCCTCTGTTTCCTTCAGTCGCCCATGACAATGAAATGGTTGGGTTTATTACGGTTCCATTCAGTTCTTATACCAAAAAGCCCAAGTGCCAATGCTGACATCAAGGCGGAGCTTGAGGAAGGTGGAGCTTGGGGAAGGCGGAGCTTGGGGAAGGCGGAGCTTGGGGAAGGCAGGGCTCCTTACATCCTGGGCAGACTGGAGACCAGCACCTTTAACTGATGCCCATCTCCATTCCCTTTCAGAAACCTCCTTACTGATATCCAATTTTTTTTTGAGGAGGTAGTATTACCGCTGATGAATAAAATGAGCTTTTTTTTTCTTCTATAAAGGAAATTCCGTGCACATAACCTTTTTAAGCAGTGGTAGTTCATTTCACTTATCTTGTCTGATAAGTGAAAATAAAGATGACTATAAGAGTTTAAAAAAGAAGACAAATATAAGCAGAAGTACTAGGATTGAAGAAGGAAGTAGCGTGTGTGAAAGAGCCCCCAGCTGCTGTCCTTGTGTTTACATACACTGGTGCAGGTGAAGGCTCAAATCCATCTTAGCTGACCTTAACTGATTTTATCCGCCACCTTGCTGACAGTAAAGAGCAACCCAATTACCTGGATATTATATAGCAGACAAAAAGCATGCATTTGTGTGTGTGTGTGTGTGTGTGTGTGTGTGTGTGTGTGTGCGCGCGCGTGTGTGTGTGTGTAACTGATACCTGGTCCAAAAGGTTCAGTCGTTTGACATAAGCTTCTTCTGTGTGGAGAAGTTCCTTAGCAATGTTCAAGAGCTTCTGAGCCTCAGACTGCAGGCCCTGATATAGAGAGAGACAGGGGGAAATGTCTGACATTACATCTTCACAGAAATATCAAAAAGGGCCTTCCATGAAATAACTGTAAATTACTGTGTACTGTAAGGAATACATGGCACACGTTAGCGTTTGAATAAATACATTCTTGCTATATAAGTGAAAATTCTCACACAAGACCAAGTGAGAATAACGTCTCTGTTAATCTTTTAAAATCAGCTTACACTATTGTTTCAGCTTCAGTCTTTCGATCTCTACTGACCCCTGTGATACACACCAGTAAAAATACCTCTTTTGATGTAAAGGTCAGTCAAGCATTTATATAGTAAAATCAAAAAGACTTTTCCTGTGTGATGCCATAAATAACTGGACACTGCATACAAGTTAACACATCATCAAACTGGCCCAAAATGATAGGAACATTACAATGTGCCTCCAAACAGTGTATATTCAATAGACCATTTACTCTACTTACGTATTTACTTATATTATATATATTAATAAACCTTTTACTCTACACTCTATAAACTGAGCACACAGGTCGGTGTGTAGGATAGTCGTGTTTGAAAGGTGTGATGGTAATGCACACACACAGCATGTGCACACACACTCACACTTGTACGCGAGGCAGGGTCGGCATGGTGATTCACACACCGAGCATGTGCGCGCACACTCTTACGTGCACGTGAAGGAGGGTGGCATGACAGGAAATGGGAGGAGGCGTGGAAGAGACAACACGACGACATGTTTGACCGTCGACACAAATCAACACACACACACACACACACACACACACACACACACACACACACACACACACACACACTTGTAAGTCTCTCTTGAAGGTCTAGGTCAGAGTGCAGTGTTTCACGCTCACTATGAATCCATTCTCTAATCTTTCTGTTCTCTCTCGCTCTCTCGTCCTTGGGTAAAGAGTTCTTACCCACATCCTGTATGACAGCAGAGTCATTAAAAAACCATTAACATGTCAGCTCTCTCTCTTTCTCTCTCTCTCTCCCCCTCACACACACACACACACACACACACACACACAGAGAGACACACACAGAGACACACACAGAGACACACACAGAGACACACACAGAGACACACACAGAGACACACACACTTCCTCAGAGAAGCTGTAGTTAGTCACAGTGATAGGTAGTCACAGACCAGGATATCAGGAAACAGGAGAGGCGTTGCTAGCTCTCGCAAATGGCTGTACTCCAGCCATTAAGTGGAAAAAAACAGAAGAAAAAGGTGCGTGTGTGTGTGTGTGTGTGTGTGTGTGTGCGTGTGTGTGTGAGTGTGTGTGTGAGGAGAGGGGAGTACAGACAAACATGACGGTATATAGCATGGGTGACAAATGGTGTATATCCAATCATAAGGGTGTGTTTGTGTGTGTGTGTGTGTGTTTCGTGTATGTGTGTATCTGTGTTTATGCTTAGGGTGTTTCCTGCAGACAGGATAACAAAAAAAGTTGTTAAGCTCCCTGACGCACCTGGGCGTAGGAAAACCATTAACACACCTACAGTCTCAGTGTGTCTTATCCTCTCAGACTCTCACTCTCTCTCTCTCACCTTCTCACTCTCACCTTTCCAAGTAAGTCTCTCCATTTAATAGAATATTTAGCAGGTCTTTTTATAGGAAGATCTGCTTATACTTGGAACAGCAAACCAATATCGCCAGTGTGTGTGTGTGTGTGTGTGTGTGTGTGTGTGTGTGTGTGTGTGTGTGTGTGTGCGCGCCTTTGGATTAAGTGCGCATAGATCGTGTATGGATCGAATTCCTCGTGTCGATCCCTAGACCCCATAAAAAGACACCATTATACCAGGCAGTCCAAAAGACCTCCGTGAATCGAATTCTTCTCCAGTGCAACTCGCTGACTGGCTCTGCTTCCCACAGCCTTCCAATCTGGGCAACTGACCCAGGATCAGTGCACAGCTACGGGTCGACTCGGAGAACAGCTCCCATGTTTTGAATGTCAGCTGACGTTCATTTACAGAACCTGTTAAAGTGGTACCATGTCTGTCCCTGTACAGACCCTCCCTGTGGTAGCTTAGAGTTCTTTGTTCTGCATTTTCATAATGCTTCAGGCAAAGTATAATTATAAGAGGAGGCAGACGTACAGACACACAAAAGACATACATAACTAGACACATACACACAGACTGATGAGACAAGATGGAGAGACAGCTAGATAGACAGTGAGACACAAAAAGGGGAGAGTGTGAGAGCGAGAGGCACAGAAGCTGATACCAGCTTGTCACTCTCCCAACCCAGAATGAGAAGATTCCAGGGTCTAAGCAGGAGATGACATGAAACCATGTTGCTAATTACCAGCACACTAGTAATGACCAAGACAACCTGTCAGAGACCAAAACCAGTAGCAATATGTCCACAGTGAGGACCAGCACCAAGCAGTTAAGACCAGCATCTGAGGCAGTGTTATGTGGCAGGTAAGACCAGAATCTGACGCAGTGGCAGAGAAGCTCTGTCTGAATTCTGCATTCATAACTAGTTTTACAATGCATTCTCCTTTTCCAGAGCAACTCCTCTTCTATACCACTAAAGTCACTACTGACATGACAAATGCTATTATTTCAAGTAAAATTCAGGCTTCATATGTCCAGAAATATAAATTATTATTCCTGAAATTATATCACAGTGAAATATTTGACAGAACTAGAATGATCTTATGTTACTTCTAACTTCTGAAGCATCATGGAATATACAGTGTTAATTTGGAGTTTTTTTCAGGGACAGCCATGTTTGTGTTGTGCCAGTCACATGCGCGCGCACACACACACACACACACACACACACACACACACACTCCAGCAGGTGACAAGACACTTTTCTTTCGATGACACTGAGGAGTGGTGTATGGCAATTCACAGTCGTACAGATAATCAAACACCTGAGACAACAGTGAAATACCTTCAACAGCCAACACCAGACCACTTCAGCTCTGACCACCAAAAGCTACAGGGTGGTGTGGAGAAGATGATATGTACGAACCTTTGGGAGCTACTGTTGTATTGTCTAAACCACACCAGCATAACTTCATGAAGAAGATGGATGGGATAAACAGCAAGTTGACAGGAGGTACAGATGTTCCTCACAGGACCCTGTCCCTCATGATACACCCTGTGCCACTTTACTATAAATAGAATCTGACTCAGTCATACTTCATGGTGACTGTAATGCCTACTATTATCCCTGAGCAAGCCTTTCCAGAACCATTTACTCATAAAATACAGCAAAAATGAATTCATATTGAAAAATGAATATCCCTTATAACAGTTCTGTGAAGTTTTGCTTATGTTATTTAATTCAAAGGGCACTGGTAAGGACATGCTTTAGCACCTATAAGACAACAGGTAATGTGGATAATAGTCTTACTTTGCTTTCCAGACACTCTGGTTCCTCACTGCTCCCATCATCCAGGTCACTGTCCTCGTCCTGAGTCGAGTCTCGCTTATTGGCAGAGGCGACGCAGGACACGCTCTCCGTCTCCGTGGCGACACTGTCGTTCCTCTCCTCTTCCTCGATGGGAACCTCGTTGGGGAACGCCTCTACGTCACCGCCGCAGGAGGGGCTGTCGATTCCGCTGTCTCGATTGGGCGCCTTCCCGCTGGCTTCTGCCGCTCCGCCGTCCTGCTCCCCGCAGGCTCTGCCCACCAAGCTGCTGGTGTCAGGGTCCGTGTTGCCAGGATGGCGGTCCAGACTGCTCGTGTTGCCGTAGGCGTCGCTGCGGTCGGTGTCCAGGTTATCCTGGCTGGTCCTGTCACTCGTACAGTTTATTCGTAAGCAGTCCAACGAGGGTAATTCCCCAATCCCTGACCCATCAGAGGGACAGAGTTCATCCGTAGGGCAGGACTTCCCAGAGTTACTCATCCCTGATTCGCTGAGCAGAGATGGTTGTGGCACTGGGGGTGGAGCTTCCATGCTCCGGATGGGCCAAAGGGAATTCCGAGGATGGACTCCCAGAATTGGGACCCTGAGAGGCAACCGACACATGGAAATAAACATAAACAAATCAACAAACATGCACATGTTAAAACTGCACACTTCAGGATGTGCACAATAAGTAACAAAGAGGCGTCCTTATTATATGAAAACAAAATGGCCACCTTTAGCTTCTACGTGTTCAATCAAAGTACTGAGATAACATCTCTGAAAAACACTAAGATCTTATGGTTCAGCTGTAACGTTTGCTGCTGAACCCATGTGAGGGACTGAATGACTCATAAAGAGCATTACGAACATTAAAACCCAAATACTCTATTGTCTATCGAGAGTGAGAGAGTGAGAGACAAAGAGAGAGAGAAAGAGTGAGAGAAAAAGAGAGAGAAAGAGTGAGAGAGCACAAAAGCAGTAACAAGAGGAATAGACAGTAATTGGGGATAAAGTATGAAGCAGCCTGCTAATAAATCATAAAACCGTCATCTGCAAGACATGAAATATCTGCACTGAAACCAATATTATCCATAACATGAACACACACACATACACGCACGCACACAAACACACATACACACACAGATACATAGACAGATACATATACACACACATACACACATACATACATACATACACACACAAACACACACACTTACCTGGCGTTTTCGAACTTCTCGATGAGGGTGCCCACCCTCTGAGCTGGGTGTGGGAGTGGCGGTGTGGCGAGCGCTCGGGGTTTGGGCGGTGGTATCGGGAGCGGGCGGCGGGGCACCGGTGGGATCCGCGATGGCCGCTTGTCCTGCCCCACGGCCTGCAGGTGCGCGGGTTTAGGGGGCACTGGGAGAGACCCCACCAAACCCACGGGACACAGAAAGAGAAAGAGTCAGAGGCGACCTGACGCCATAGCAACACGCCTTGCCGTCCTGCACGAGCGCACAAGAGACGCGGTGCCCATGCCGGTACGACGAGTGGAAAACGGTGGGACGAACACACCCAACGAGGACAGAGACGAGCGAGAGATGCACGCCTGGCCCAGAGACCGACTGATTTCCTGCTTTGTGATCAGGAAGTAGAAAATCAGTCATCTGCAGTTGCACAACTGTAGGTCTCTCACACACACGGAGGCAGAAGGAAGAGAAGAGACACTTCACATACAATACAAAGTCTCTGCATGAAGGCTAAACATGCAAAGCTTATAAAATCAGGGCACATTCGATATTTTTCCAGTTGTGCATGTTTCTTGGTGCAGTATGGGGATGTTTCTTGGGGATGCAGTAATGCCTGTATGGGCTTGTGATTGGAGAATCATGCAGATAAATGTGGAACGTTTCACAGAGCTCTGCACTTCCTTCCTCTTGTGGTCATGGCACTGACAAAAGTGACTACTGAAGAAAAAAAAACAAACAAACAAACAAACAAACAAACAAAACCCACACACACACACACCCCCTACTCAACTAACACACACAAACAAACGTGTAGAAATGTTAAAAGAATCAGAGCGCACAGAAGTGACGGATACCAGGAATTCCATTCCAGTGTTTTCATCAATAAAGAGTTAGATCTGAGGTGGGGTTTTTTGTTTGTTTTTTTTAACGGGGTATTTTGTGAAATAAACCTGCATGTTAGCAACAAGACAGGGGAATATACCAGGAAACCAGATTCTTGGGATATCAAGTTAACGTTGGTTTTTTAACTTCTAACACTGCATAATTAGAGCAAATTTGACTTATTTTGAAATAAGCTTTTGATGCTTCCTATAGAATGACATTTTCTGTCAGCACATCTCTTGTCCCCCACCCTTTAAAAAAATCCTCCTAAAGTGGGAACACACATAAAAATGCGTAAAAAGTGTAACTGCTGCAAGAGCTCATCTACACTGGTCAAAGATCAAAGACCAAAGAGCGTTAAACGAGCCTGTTTCAGAACGCACTCGAAATATGAACATCATGCTTATTGAACCCAGCTCTCTCCCAGTATACCTGGCTATGCTGAGCTCTCTCCCAGTACACCTGGCTATGCTGAGCTCTCTCCCAGTATACCTGGCTATGCTGAGCTCTCTCCCAGCACACCTGGCTATGCTGAGCTCTCTCCCAGTATACCTGGCTATGCTGAGCTCGCCTGATGGTTTGGCCTGCTGAGAAGCTGCATTCACAGACATTGAGGAATTATAACCACCAGAACATTAGATTCACTTAAATCTGCAAACAACACTCAGGTAAACTATCACTCAGACTTTTAAGAGCAGAGTTCCCCACAGCTTTAAAACAAGGCTTGGGATCCTGCCTCGCTTTTAAATGTAAAATTGTATTAAATGTAAAATCATGTTTTTTGGGGTTTTTTTTTTTTAATAAAGTAGTGTACAATGGGAGTGGGAGCTAGTGGGAGCCTTCAGTCAATCAGCACATATGCCTCATTGCAGAGGCTGTAACCCAACGCTTTCTCTCGTGACTGATCATGGTCGGGGTTTGCTGTAGGCGTCTTCTTCACAATGACTTCAGGCGGTTTTGCTTCTCTTGGATTAATCTGAGCTTTGTGGGTTTTCAGGTATTAACCTCTGAGCAGCATCAGGGGTCTCTACTCACGTCTAGCCACTTTGCCTAAGGGTGAGCGTGTTTGTTTTGACCCAACGGATGAAGTGTGTTGTGTATTCAGAGAGTTTGACTACGTAGCTTCCACCACTCCTGCAGATTCTTATAGGAAGTATTTATAGGAAGTTCCTCAGTAGTTCCATTTTCACCTTGGTTGGACTATTAATATAGTGACACAGGCCAAACTCACTCAATCAGAAGTGAGTGAAAATATTCTAAAGAAGTTGTAAATAACCCAATAAATAGAGTCACATGCTAATAACCTCATAGACCAACAAATGACAAACATCTTAAATTTCTCTTAGACTGTACAGAAATAATGGCACATATTTTTCATTGTACTGTACAGTAAGAATAACATGTGGAAGACTGAGGTTCACTACCTTGAGGTTTCTGTGAGGTCAGTTTCCTGGATGTGGGCTGGGGGTGGGGCTTGCCAACACTGTAGGTGTGGCATGGTCTGGGAGGAGGCGAGGTTTTCCTTTTCAGCACCAAGTCCACTGATCCATAGGAATACTGCAGGGGCGAGGGAGAAAGGTCTAGAGATACACACACACACACACATACACACACACACACACACAAAAAAAAGGGTGAGTGAGAGAAAAAGAATGAGAACCCAGCACACACACACACACATAGTTGCTCCCCCTCTTGTTCAAATATTTGAAACTTGAGGAGAGGCTCGACCTTCAGCAGGACACCTATTCACCAGGAATACCTCTCCGGCAGCGCCGGAGACGGCATCTATCGATCGGACAATCAATACCTTCCAGAAACAAGGACGCTTGCAATGAACTGCGGCCTGACCATCTCGGCAGCAAAATGCGAAATCATCTTCAAACCCCCACCCTCCCTGCAGTCAGAAACAGCTACAGATTAGAAACGCACCGTCGCCACGCATGTCTGATTTTCCGTGGAGGTCTTCGGTGGCGGAGCGTTTCAGACCTAACGACCCCGGTGCCGAGACCTCCGCACACGACCTCCGCACACGACCTCCACCACTCTAGCCGCTAACAGGTCAGAAGTAGTCCTGCTGTCAGAAACTGACCAGTGGTTGACAGAGTAGACCATGTCTGAGAGTGTGTGCAAAGCACCTGATGAAACGCACGTACAGGACAGGTGTGTCTGACTGGCCAGTGTCTGCAGGCGCTGCGAAGGGTTTTTTTTTTTAAGGGTTTTGAGCACTTTGCTGATGGTTTGCTTATGTACTGTTATATATACTGATGTAGTGCAGGGACTATGCAGCTGAACAGCTTTTATACTTCCTATTTCCAGATTATGTGCTTTAATATGATAATCCAAATTAAAGTGTCAAAATATGTAGCGTGGAGGAAAGGAGAAGTGATCTGTTGGATAATACTGCACACACACAGTCAAGCCTTTAGGAAACAGACGCTACGCACCCACACCCACACCCACACCCACGGCTTGAAGGTCCAGGTGTCCTGGAAGGGCACACTGCTCTAGGCCAGTGTCGAATCAGATTTCCTCTTTGCCCTTAATGAATCCTGTTTCGCTTCCCGCCCCACTGACACTCTGAATTGCCCCAGAATTCCCACCAGCCCTTCCACAGTGCCAGCACTGGAACACTCTCCAATTTTCCAGAGTCTTATTCCGAAAGCAAGTAGAAATCCCTCAGGAGAAGGTGAAGCATCCTAGATCGGATCTGCCACAGGGCAAATTCATAGTAATTCAAATGAGAAAGACCTTCAAAATAAAAGCAATTTCATATAAATGTATTTGGGCTTTATATAGCAGAAGCCCCATTCTGTATAGAGTGCTTTTACTATGTTGTATTTTCACAGTGAATTAAACCGACATCCCCAATGTAACAATATCAGTCATTCCTTGGTAATACTCTTCTTTACTGACAATGTAATTATGGTTTCTCTCCACACACCGTTACCATAGAGCCAATTAATAATACTCCTGTTCGCAAACTCTGCTTCACAATACGTAACATTTTTTCTGTTTGCTGGTATTACATGAAAATGCTCGTCTCTTTGGAAAAACAGAACTTTTGTGCCCAAAAATAATTCTGCTTACCTTATGAAACCTTCAAGAGTCTTCAAGATTTCTATTTAAATTGATGTGACCTTCTCAATACCTTTTATCATATAGTGTTACATTGATCTGGATTATACAGTATCATGCTCATCACAATTTAAAACTCGGAGCTAAATCACCACAATCTCATGAATATATTCCATGTCTATATACAGCGTCATAGGCTTTTCAAGGATGAGCAAGTAACATCACATTTAAGTTCCCCCCCAACAAACTAATAACATTCAGTAATGACTAAAACCAGTACTCCCACGATCATTAAAAGTCCAGCTATTAAACCGAATCTAGATGAATAGGCTTTTACCCTAAACAGTGCCAAACAAAAGCATTTCTCACCGCGGAGTGGTTCATTTGCTTTGTTAGTTTCCTTCTCTGTGTAATCCTGTCTACTCCCAGACCAGTTCAGTCAATTTCACCCTTCAAAAACACTTCCTCCAAACGCAGTCTGGCTTTGCTTGTGTGAGAGCAAGAGAAAGCAGCTGTGTGTCCAGTTCCCTCCCACTTCAACCTGCTGTTCTACACACACATACACACACACACCCACATACGCACGTGTGCACACGCAGATACTCGCAGACAGAAACACCCCTCCACAACATGCCGGTTGCCAGGTAAAGCATAAAAACACCCGTGTTGTGGGAGTGCACCTGCTGTCTTTAGCAGTCAGGAAAAGCACCTGCCAAACCTGCTCTACACACACACACACACACACACACACACACACACACACACACACACACACACAAACACAAACACGTGAGCTTGTGTCTGTGTCAGAGCCAAAGAAACAAAAACAATTACTCTAAGAAAGGCACAGAAAAGATCAGAAAAACAACCAGTATGTCAAACAAGAAATCAATATGAACCCATTTTTGATGCCGCTAAATCTAATGTAATTAAGAACGTATAATACTGACCATAAACCTCTCTTTAAGATGCAAAATGATTATTAT
>JAOXYF010000016.1:4929148-4946859 GCA_028565775.1 Sternarchorhynchus goeldii
CACTGAGAGTGGGAGAGAGGCATGTACCTAGAGCTGCAGTCAGGAACCTCACACACTGAGAGTGGGAGAGAGGCATGCACCTAGAGCTGCAGTCAGGAACCTCACACACAGAGTGGGAGAGAGGCATGCACCTAGAGCTACAGTCAGGAACCTCGCGCACTGAGAGTGGGAGAGAGGCACGCACCTAGAGCTGCAGTCAGGAACCTCGCGCACTGAGAGTGGGAGAGAGGCGTGCACCTAGAGCTACAGTCAGGAACCTCACACAGAGTACCATTCATTTCATCAGCGACTACTTCTGACCTTTAATTTTTTTATTAAAAGATTAATAAAAGAACATGGCAATTCAAGGGTGGGTTCAGGGTGGGTGTTTGGGTGGGTGTTTGGGTCTTTACTCTCTTGCTCTCAGACACAAAAAATATATAACTAGGAATCAAAAATAAAATTGCCATTATATACCATTTTGATGGGTGCTGCCCCCTAATGACTCATCAACTGCCCCCAACAAGAAGGTATAATTCAGAAACAGCAATCTTAGAGTCTAGGTTACATATACAAATGAAGGTAGATGCATCAACCTAACCGTCGTTCAGATGAGGCTTAACTGTGGCAGATGAAAGGGGGATACTGAAAAAAGTGGGCCTCTGGGGAGATGCACATCTAATACACGCCTGCTTGAAACTAATGATGATAAAAATCATCAGAAAAGGTGACATGGATAAACAAACCTGAGAATGCCAGGTGTCAACAGTGTGTGTGTGTGTGTGTGTGACACTTCCAGGTCACCCTGATCCTGAATCCAAACCCTCAAGGACACCCATTCACATCAGCCATCCGTCCAAACGACCGAACAACTGTTAGGAGGTCTGTTAGGAGGTGTTTTCTAACTTTGTTAGAAAATGTTTGAAGTCCAACAGGGACGTCTGTCACAACCCTTCCACATACTGCTTGGACGCCCACGCTCAGTGCAGCCTAGTTATGACTTCAGGACATTCCTCCGAGCTCACAGAATGTCTGTTTACATGAACACGTTGACAGGTGCTGTTTGTGTGATTCCTTCAGCAGTCGATGAGGCGCTGAAGGTAGAAGTTTGTCAACCGAAATTCAAGTTCAGCAGCATTTCAGTGACACACTTTCCGAAGGCATTCAGAGAACGACGGACTCGAGCCCACGTGGAAGCAGCACAGCTGGGGCTTGAGCCCTGGACGGGGCATTGTGGGATACCGGGGTGGGGGCGAGCCTGGAGGATCCGGACATGGCCCTTACGGTCACAGTTTATGACATAAGCACTGTAGAAGTAAGACGTGGAACGGGGCGCACGCACGGGACTGGGCTCAGACCCTTTGATGCATGTGGACAAGTGAGGGCAGGATACAGTATAATAACAGTGTTTCTTCCTCTTGTGAAGGGGGCGGGGGGAGGGGGATGCTGACCTCAATCCTCATATTGTCATACTGAAACACCAAAAAACAAGAGATAACAGGAAACACCAGTCTGTCCATTAACACACCATCTGTTGTGTCATAAACACACAGGCACACATGTATGCACACAACCATCCATACATTCAAGCATACATACACAAATGCATGCCTACACACACGCACATGCACGCACACACGCACACACACACACACACACACACACACACGGAAAGAAAAAAGGAAGAAATGCATTTATGAAGAACTTTTATTTCTCCAAAGGAAAATAAATAAAATTGTACCATTGCACCTGTGGAACACAACAAAGCACCAGCCGCTCCATCTTCTTACTTTCTCCTCAACACTCCCTCACATTACACAAACACACACACACACACACACTTGACTTCTGTTCCTTCCGTTTGATCAATGAGGGGAAAAAACATTTTTTCCAAAAATGGCCGGCCACACACACACACTGCAGATTCTCCTCCAGTCATCTGACCAACATTATAGAAATTAGTGTGACACAGAGACACAGAGCAGTCATACAGTTACAGAGGGAGAGAGACCACAGTCCTGCAGCTACAGAGAGAGAGAGAGAGAGAGAGAGAAAATAGTCCTGCAGCTACAGAGAGAAAGCGAGCAGTTCTGCAGCTACAGAGAGAGAGAGAGAGAGAGAGAGAGACAGTGCACAGTTCTGCAGCTACAGAGAGAGAGAGACATAGACATAAAGCACAGGGGGCAAAATAATCAGTCATATGGTCATGAGAGAAGGGTCCCAGGCTGATGGAGAGATGGGGAGAGTGTCTGAAGAAGGGAGAGGTTGTAGGAAAAAGGGAGTGTGCATTTGTGTGTGTGTGTGTGTGTGTGTGTGTGTGTGTGTGTGTAAGAGAGAGAGAGCGAGAGAGCGAAGGAGAGAAAGAGAAATAGAGAGGTCCACTGAGAGATACAGAGAAGCAGAGACAAATGGAAAGACAGTGAGGTATTTATCCTCTTTTCACCCCATGACACACACACACACTATATTGCCCTACTTTTCTGCTGTATTCTTCCTTTCCCACTCCCATTCTTCTCTGCAGAGTCCCTTCGCCCCTTCCTCCTATTCACTCCTCTCTCTCTCTCTCTCTCTCTCTGTTGTAAATGAGTGTTTATAGAAGCCCAGTAAAGTCCAGCCACTGCCAACAGCTTCTGTTATTAATACTGAATATATAAACACTCCGCCAGAGCCTACATGCACACTGACAGCCACCCACCCACCCAATCTCTCTCCACACCCTCACCCAGCCACCCCATCTCTCTCCACCCACCCCATCTCTCTCAGCCTGACCAACTGGCATAGTAGGAGGTAAATCACATGGTAAATCACTTTTGTTAGGATCTGCTCCTGTGAAATGCACTGAACTAAAATCCAATCCAGTGACTGCAGACTCTCTCTAACTGAGAGCAACCAGGTCCTTACAGGCCCTGTGGCATGTGGCATATAGTCAGACTTCCTGTATGAAAAGGAAACACTGTTTGCCTGTGGTTAATGCCTTCTACTTTCATTGCCTGACAACAGGAGTGACCCTGCATGACTACATGTTATCTGTTGAAAGCCACCGAAACACAATCGTTGACAATAAACTGAACTGAACTAAACTGAGCTGTACTGAACTGTACTGAACTACAGACAGCGGTTTTTCTGTCGGTTGTAGTTTCATAAGGAACGTGCCCTGTTTTGATAATGGGACCAAAGTGTGCTCCTGCCCCAGCAATACAGGTTCCAGTCGCTCTTCACCATAACCAAGTGCAAATCAATATAATAACTGGAGGCTTTATGAGTAAGGGCTCATTACTTATAATGACGCTCATAGGCTTGAAATCAGCAGGAAAATTAACCCTAGGGTTTGACATCTAACTGTATTAGATCAATTAATGAAGTGAATTAAAATCACTGTAGATCTGCATGCCAGAGTCATATCTGAGAAAAAAAAGCTACGCTAGCCATGCTAAAACGATTTGGCTTTCTGTGTAAGCAACATTCATAAGACCTTCTTTTAAAGGGTTCAGTGGACACATTCATTTTGGGCAAAAAGCCACTCCTCCCTGCCTCCCCCCGCCTTGCTAAGGCCTTACATAAATCTTTTTCTTATAAAATTAGAGGGGATACACAGCTTGTGTGCATGTGTGTTTACATGTGTGTGTGTGTGTGTGTGTGTGTGTGTGTGTGCGCGTCTGCGTGTGCACGCATGTGTGTGTGTGCACGTATGTGTATGCAATTGTGTGAGTCCTTGAGCAAGGCTTGTTCCCATGGTCAAAGAATAATATCACAAAAAAAAAATTTCATTCAACAGCTGGTGCTGTGAGCAGACAGACAGAATGTGGGGGAGGAAAAGAGAGAAACAGAAAGAGAGAGAGAGAGAGAGAGAGAAAAAGAGAGAGAGAGAGAGAGAGAGAGAAAGATGGGGAGAGGGAGGGAGAAAGATGGAGTTCTCCCCCTGAGATCAACACCAAACCCACTCCTCACACTCGCTGCTCATTTCACTGTTTCACTCTGCCCCTCCCCTCCCTCCTCCACTGCCTACCCATCACTTCCTGGTCAAATCTGCACTCTCACACTCAGTGATTGTAAGAGGAAATGTAGTTTCCCATGGGAAGAACCTGTGATAAGAGTAGTTGGACTGAGCACCCCCCCCCAAGCTTCATACAAGACTGGCTAACTATTCATTCAAAATCACAGGCTGCCAAGAGCAAATGTAATGACAGCCTGAGGTCCTGCAGCTTCCATCATCTCACAGTATACACCAGGCCAGTTATCCATTCTTTTACCATTTACCCATTCTTCTTCAGACTTCTCTGTGTATGTAGAAATTCACTGATGCATGATGCCCTGTCCTGTTTTCCGCATCATGTTTCAGTCCCCCACCATACATTAAAAGCATGCAGCTAAAAGGTGCCTTTGCTCAATAACAGGTCTCTCATGGTCTCTCATCAAAGGAACAATTCACATTGACACAATGTACCCAGGGTGCACGAACACAGAGCACAGTCGTGGCGCCAGCAGTGTTTGATTGCAACTAGCCTACGCTAATCCCAAACGTTACCTGAAAGGTTCGTGCAGACATTTTATACTACACTGTGAACTGTATCGTTACCACAAAGTTATGTCGTCGTCGTTACGTCATTGCCATCGTCATCAAAGTCAGAAGAAACAAACTTGACTGCAGTTATCATTCAAAAGTCTCTCGTGTCGGTTACAGCATTTGAGGGACAGACAGACATCAGATGAGATTAAGTCATCGAGAGAGGGGATTGAACACAAAGCTACCATTCAGTGAGGCCAATTTCGAGATAGGCTAGCCGCTCTCGGCCAAACACTAGTAACATTTCTGAACACAAAGCGGCCTGGCGCGTCATAAAGTTGACGCAAAGAACGATTGCGCTTTAGCATTTGTCGTCCAACAGAAGCTATAAGAAACTTTTAAACAACTCACGTCCATGGTGTCACTTTGGAATTCATACAACGTAACGTCGAGCTGAAGAAGTTGTTGTGAAAGAACATGTTTTAAAAACCACATTAGCCAAATACTTCTCTGTGTCGCTTCTGTCTTATTAATGTCAAACCCACCTTGAATTGCATTATTACATTTACGCTTTTTAGAATAAACCATACAGTTACATCTTAGCACAACCATCGACTAGCTCTCACGTGAGAATGACAGAAGATCCGATCGTATTTTCTACATAACAAAAACACGCAGCGCGTGCATTATTGACAAACTGAATCAGTGCCTTTCACACCCGACACCATTCACTCCACAAAGAAACACTCCTAAACTCCACAGGCTCTTGGCGATTGTCAACAGTAAAGTTTACCACTGAAAAGCTCACTGTTTATTATAGCTAAGACCTTAAACTGATTTTATATCGTAGACAGCGCCAATTCACAAACTATCACGTAAAGAAATTATATGAACACAAACTAAGACGAAACATTATGACAAACATAAAGTTAAAAAACAACCTTTACCGGTGCTAGAGGTTCCCTGCATTTTGCCGACAAGAGAGTTGCTCATCTCTTCCACCTCGAAGTAGTCTATCAGTAGGCTCTTCTTGACACTATTGCTGTTCTATCAAACAGGCGAGTTCCCTCAAACTATCCCGCTTCCCTTCTCCATCTGTTTCGGTCAGGTCTTCGTCCTTGTCAAAAGAAGTGACTCATGCTTAGAAACATCGAACTACTTTGCGCGTGTCACAAATGGTGCTTTCCAACCTCCCCGAAGTCTTTCTCTTTCTTTCATTTGTGCATCGATCCATTTAGTTTACTCCTTCCCCCGGCTTCGTCCGGTTTCCTGTAGGGACTGCTGTCGTCGTCCCGTTCTCCCCCCCAAACCACCCCCCGCCCCACTCTAGTATCCCTCCCACTCTTTTTCTCTCCTCTCTAGCCCATCTCTCCTTCTCCCTTTTTGTGTGAACCTTTGTTGTTGTTTTTCAGTTTTGCACAAAACACGCAAATCACCATTTTGTAAACATAGGCCTATATAATTATAATCATACCGCTTTACTTTTTCTGCACAATATAAATGATGCGAGGAGACAAATAAACTATACACTGAACCTTGATGAGATTAAGGTCAGTTAGTTAGAAGTTTAGGCCTATCTTGATGAAATTATAGTCGGTTAGTGAGATGTTTAGGCCTGTCGTGATGAGGTTAAGGCCAGTTGGTGAGACCTCTATAGGCCTATCTTGACTGAATCAGTTTTCTGTGTATAACTATCGTGCCTTTGTAAGAATAATTTTTTGGGCATTACTTTTGCCTTGGTATGGATCGAGAGTAACTGTACTTATTTCTATTTGAGTATTAGTACATGATATAGATATTTATGCTTTTGGATACTTCGACTTCAGTTACATACAGTAAAAAAGACTCTTGGCCAACAACTAGTTGCTGTGGTCACTTCATTAAGCAGGCTTATGTATATTTGGAGTTCTACTGAACTGAGAAAGAAACCACCAACGACTTTTTTTCTTTTTAAGAATTAGACCACGTTTCATATAGATTATATTGTCATCAGCAAATTTACTTGACATACTTGAGGTTATACAGCTGCTACCTTAGACTTCTGCACAAGCACCTTAACACTTTAACTCAACTGCAGTTTGAACGTCTGACGGTTCTTTAGACAGTGATGCCACGATACGTTTTTTTCTGCGTTTAACACAAGTGAAGGATTTGTGTAGATCTGCCCACCCTGGGGGCGGGTACCTTTCACAAACACACGTCATATCTGTACTCGCACGTTGTGCACCTGTTCAGTGGATGTTCACCAAATGTCAACAGAGAAGCTCAAGGGGACTCCACTCACGCTTGCTTGGGGGTTTGGGAGGCGGGGCTTTGTGTTATTACCCTTTTTAGTCTGCCCTGTTCCACGGCTGCTTCACACATGTTGCCCGTGGAGCCACATAATAACGGCCTGCTTAATAACCGCCTCTCTGGCCAGTTTCTAGGCATTTGGCCTGCTCCATGTAAGCACCATGCGTTTAAAACAGTACCTCTGCACGTACAGCTTTCAAGCAAGATTTCTCAGGAAATACATTTTCTATCGATTGTATCAAATGTGCCACATTGCATGTATTGCATCTAATGCCAGGTGTAATGACGCTAAATCAAACTGACCTACTATTTTTTTTTTAAATAATCATACTTCATCATACTCGAAGGTCTTTAAAAGTACATCCCTAATCATTTCAGGATGGCGCCTCTGTGAGAGTCGGCTACATGATTTTTTCCAAAACGTAATGTATGGCGTTTCTTTTAAAGATGACATTCAGCAGACCTTTTGGTTTATACGTGTGTATTAGGTCAGACGATTAAAGATTTTCCTAGGAACGGAAGTACAAGGGCAAGAACGTGATTATGATGCACGGCCGATCAGATGATGAATAGCCTGTGCTGCGTCTGGCACCGCGTCCCTCTATTATCTCTGTGACGGTGTTTTAATCCACGCTGATGTGAAGCCTTTGAAAGTGAAGTCGTCAATACACGTTTGTTTTGCCATTTGTTGAACTGGGCGTTACTGTAATTTAACAGCACCTAATAAAATTTAAAAAGGATTTTTAAATAGTGTTTCATCTTTTTTTGAAGTCACCATATGCAGTATTATTTAGATTCTAAACACAGTACAACGGACACTTCTACAGACCTGAAGAAAGTGTGATTCTAGAAGTGTTTGTATGTGAGAAAGTGTCTCTCTGCAACTGTGTCTGTGTGATAAGAACATTGGACACGGGGGATCTAAGAAATATAAAACGGTGCTGTGATTCGAAATGTCTTTTGTAAATTGTAAAACAGACAAAACTGTACAGAGAGATAACACGTGCTAACGCATTCTCGAAAAGAACAGCACAGAACCACTCTAACTTTGATTTAAATCAAAGCTATTGCAGAAGGAACCCTCTGAGCAAGAATTCGACACACGCGTGGCATGTGACATTCAAATTATCCCGTGTCTTCATGAAACGAGGGCTTATTTGTCTGCCTTTAAAACCCAGTGAGCAGGTTTATATTTAAAATTTGCCGCATTCTGCAGACAGCATTGTCTAGGGCGACGCATAGAAATGCGTCGTAGTTTCTATCAATATCCTCACGTGAGCATAGAAACGTTAGCTACAAAAATACTGCCAGACTAAAAGCCCTGCCTTTTTTTTTACTTTTTCATTTTTGCATATTCAAGTGCTTAATGACTCTTCGGTGTTCGAAGACCGCCAGTGTCTCAGCCGTATGGATGGACAGAGGGAGACCACCTACCACCTATCTGTGTGCCACGACACAAGTCTTGCTGCAGGACTTCTTGATGCACGTCTTCTTTGAGTTACAGCACTTTCTATTCGGTGTTTATACACCGTAAAGCTCATCAGCGTATACTTTGAGCATATCATTTCTTCAGTGTGTTAGTTTATTTTCTATTAGTTTTATATCATCCAGTGTTGGACCTTTTAAAAAACTCATTCAAGAACAGCAGGTTGCAGGCCAGTATGTTGCAAGAATTTTAATGGTGCTTAGAGGGTGATGTACTGTGTGTTAACTTATTTTAGAGTCCTGCTGTGGTCCTATGCTTATATCACATGCCAAACAGAAAAAGAGGAGTCTTTGTGTGCGTGTGTGTCTGTATCTATCTCTCTCTCTCACACTCACACACACACCTAAGAGTAGTCAATGGTCCACATTTCTATAATAACCCAACTTAGTTTGCGATGCAATGCCATCTTGTGGTAGGCTCCAGTATGGCAGCAGCGTGAACTGTACAATTGCTTGGCTCTGCACCGAGAGCCAAGCAATTTTGACTCTCCCTCCATCTCTTTGCCAGCAGAGGAGGCAATGTACACCAGTCACCCTGATTTGGGTTCACTGATCTAGAGAAGAGGAGCTTGATCAAAGAGCTCTTTATGCAGTGGCAATGGGTGATGTAATGGGCAAACAATGGGGGATCTTTGAGACATGAGCTTGGACCAGTATGCCTAATCTACAGATCTGAGTTTCAGGAACTAAAGATTAGTGCTAACTCCCCCAAAATGTGATCTAAAGAGGCCATTGCACACAACGTCCCCAGTCCTTGGGCCATATATGGATGCATGTCTGATCTTTAAAAAAATATAACACAAATTATCATTATGCACACAAGTGAAAAGTGTATTTATCTCCAAAATGTAACATACAAGACATTACCCTCCTTGCTTTCAATCTTTCGTGGTCTTGGACTCTTGACCTTCAAGATGCAGATGGCACATGATTTTGAACACGACCTTTTACCACTTTGTATGAACCTTAACTAGATCACTTCTCAAATATGGTCTTTTGACATGCTTACAAAGGGGGGGGGCACTTTACAGCTTTAACAAACCCATAATCTGTATATCAGTCAGGAAGACAGCAAACACCTCTGAAGTTTTTTTGGCACAACACCATAGCTTTGGATAAACAGAGGACTGGAGGTGTGTCTCTGCAGGTGGATATGAGTACATCGTATCAGTAAGTACCGCGGTTCTACTAAGCCTTTACAGGCAAGGTACTGCAACTCAACTAGCATAAGAAATGTTAGCCAGGAACAGGAGCAGTGATTGCCGAAGAGCTTGTGTGCGCAGTCCAGTTCCAAACCAGTGTACTCAGTGCCACCACAAGGAAAAATCTGTGTTTCTGTTTGTCGAAACAATCCTTCACCATATCCGTGCTGTATATGTGCCTATAAAATAATCTCGTTATTTACAGCTGGAAAAACACCTTCTGTTCATCTGGGAAACAAAGGTGGGAAGTGCTTGGGTGAGTGACATGGATATCCAGCAAACGTATTAGCAGAAAACAGGAAATGAGCAAATAAAAACAGGAAACCGTCCATTTTAGTCCCGTTTATTGATTTTAACCAGCATGACTACCTTTACACAGACCGAGTAAACCCTCTACAGAAAACAAAACACCACTTTTTCTGGGTTAGTTCAGCAGTAACACATCACTTAAGAGCTAAACACATTTCATTTTTTGATTCATTTTTCCATTTTCTTTTCTAACCTCTTTAAAGTTCTACGTTTGTTTTCAGTTCTGTGTAAAAGTCCCATGACTGAAGAAAAACATGCATATGACTTGAGTTCATTTTTTTTTTGCCACTAATCATAATGCACGTTATTAATAGAGTACAGTACTGCAAGACATTTCAAATAAATACCAACGTATGGATGTAGTCATTATTTTTATATAAAGGTATCAAACTCTCCTTGCGGATCAATACTGGAACACAATATGACCATGTAAAGGTTGCACAGCTAGTAGAATATCACAATGCTATCGCTTTCAGCAAACAGAAAACGTCATTTCTGTAAATCAGCATTTTAAATTGCACTTAATTAACAGACCCCCCCCCTGTTTTAATACCTACTCAAATGTACTAATATGTGCTTATGCCTCAACAAACCAGCTGTGACTTTAATGGCACTATTCAAGTTTGTTGATGCAAAATGTTTTCTGTTTACTGAAATCACAACGCTTAATAAGATTATGTAAAAAAGGTTTAAAAACCCAAAACAGACTGCAAACAAACAAAAAAAAGTGAAACTCATGACGGGCAAAAAGAAGATGCACGTTCACGCATGTGTCAACAATACTATCAATACCATGTTGCCTTCACCAAACAAAGCTATAGATACACCTTTCTTGACCAGCAAAACACCACACACTCATGTGTGGAGCCTGTCTGGGGTTCTGTTTTTGTTCACTATGAGGCAAAATAGGACTCGAATTTCCACCACTTGATTTAAAAAAGACCTTTTGCTAAAACCCCTGAATTTGCAAACGGGATCACTGATTTCAAGAATTCGCTGCAATCTGCAAATTTCAAGTTTTACTCACCTAATGTCTTAGACTAACAAAACACACTCTTGCAAAACAGACTGTGTTTTCTGCAGTTATTGCTGCTTCCAAGCATCCAATGAGATAAGAAATCCTCATCAATTGTCTTACCTTCAGGACAGGAACAAAAAACTACAAAAACTGTAAGCTAGACTAGAATTCTCTCCTGAAATAATGAAAGGCACTACTGGTTACAATGAAGAGCAAAAACAGAAAAACGAATTTTATGGAGGGCGTGAAAACGGCGGCTCCAACAACTCCTTTGTGATCTCCGTCTTTTCTGTTTATTGATTTATTCTTTTTTTTTTTTTTGTATCAAACGTAAAACGGTGTACCGAGACTTGGCACGATAAATAAAAGAGAGAATGAGACCATTCCAATTTGGAATTGATTCGATTACGCTTTGCAGAGAATTCATGAAGTCAGGGATCCCCGGAAAAGCTCGAGGAAAGAAGCGCTGGACGAAAAACAAAAGCCAGGTCCCATGCGGCTGTCTCGCGTCGGAGCTCGCCTTTGTTTTCCGAAAGCCCACTTTACCACGTTTAAGCCAGAACGGCGTCAAGTTTCTTCACGTTCACGTTGAACTATTCCTAAGAATAATAAATAGAACATAAGCCCAGCATCTGACCACCCAGGATATTGTTTTCGAATATGGCAGTAGAACATGTATGAAAAAACAACATTAAAATCAACATTATAAATGAAATATAAACGATGAATGCATGTACATTTGTTTCACAGAACACCATAGGACTGGTTTGGTGAGTAGATCTGGATAAGTAAGTGAGTGGTTCTCTGTTCTTTTGCATACAGAGTGCATATACAAAAAATCTGTTACTATCAATATATACGTGTGTATATATATATATATTTGAACTGACTCACAAACCAAACCACTACAAACCTTTCCTAGATTAATAATAAAAGCAATATACTCCTATATTAAAAGTGCACAGGTTAAGAAAAAAACAAAAACCAAAACTCTCTGTAGCACAGGTTGTATTTAACCCTTAACTCATTATTATCATAGGTGGAGTTTTGTTTATTTGTGAACAAGGCTTCGTACTAGACTATTTAAAAACAAACAAAACACTAACCAATTTAGTTCTTAATCAGGTGTTACATATTGGTTTATATAATCGTATACTGCAAATATACTCATCTACAAATTTAACAAATGGTGTTTAAATGTTTTGGATTCCAGTGAATTACCATTGAGTTAAAAATTAAGTTACTACGGCAGACTGAAACTGTCGGCAGTGATGGAATGTCGACTTCCCAGCACAGTTAGGGGGTGAACATTACTGCAAAATGGAAGAACAAAGAGATAATAGAAATTACATTACTGTTAAATATAAGAGTGCAACTCTGAAAACTAGAGACATGCTGGTAGCATGTTTAATAAATGCTAAAAACTGAACAAAAAGTAGAGAATCTAAAATCAAAATGCACGGTTGGAAAGCCAAGATTAGTCAAGAGCAAAAGAGTTAAACTGGGTTAGTCACCAGAAACCAAGCAGAGCTGGTGGTGTTTGCCAAGTTCAAACTGAGAAAATCCTGAGCTTTGACCTGAAAAGCGCTGGAAGCCAATGGCTCACAAGTAACAAAACCTCCACCCGTTTCTTGAGGAATCTCCACCTGTCACTGTCCTCCAATGGTGATAAGGAAAGTGGTGAGTTGGGCGGAGCTTCTCAAGTGCCATGCAGATTAGTTTAAAAAAAAAAAAAAAAACAAACAAAAAAAAAAACACCATGTGTGTTCCGCATGCATGTTATGTGGTGTCAACCAATGACAAAACAGAGAAATAAATGTCATAATAAATGTGAGCAAAAAAAGAAGCCAGCATGCTCATGCAGCTTCCTCAGAAGCACGCTAAGGACTCAGAACAGTGGACACTGATCTCATACCATTGATTAAATATCATTAGTAATTCTTAATACTATAGAAACGTAAAATGGCATATCAGTTGTATAACAAGGAAAACACAATTTGAATCAATGTCCTCTGAGCCCATGACCAAAACAAACAAACAAACAAACAAAAAAACAAACAAAATTTACATAGCTTATAATTTTTGAAATAATTTTCCATTTTAGCCCATTCTCAAAACTTTGGAATGCCTTTTCCCCTCACTCATTACATCATGTGATCAGACAACTAATCAGACTGGCAACTTCAATCTCTCCTTGTCTGATAAAACCCTTCAATGCTTTATGTTACACTTTCACTCATTGCTAATGGGGTGCATGAAGGAACAAAAGAAGAGTGGTCAGATCCAAGCTTCCAAGCGTGAGTATGTGTGTGTGTGTGTGTGTGTGACAAAGATGAACGCGATAGCTTTGTGTCTGTTTAATACAGTACGTTACCTAAAGGCCTAACAAGGGCATAAACGCAGCACAGGCACAAGCAGAGCTGAGGACTGGGGTATTTTGCCTCTTCCACTGACACCCACTCATAATACACTTCCTCCAGCTAGAAGGAAGCCAGCCAGGGAAGAGTTAACCTGAACAGCATCTAATCGTACTTTTGACGTACTAAAAAGTTCTTACCTCCTCTGTCCTCAACCCTGCTTTTAGTGTAATAAAGCTAACAACGTGATTTTCATTACCAGAGTAATCATCGTCCACAAGTTAAGGATTATTATTTTACTACAAATTCCTCCCTTATTTTATTTTTTTTTTTTTACTGCTCATCACCATCTTTAAAGCTTTTTTTTGTTTATTTGACAAAACGAGGCGTCGTGGTGCCTTCGAAACATGAGGCAGCCAGCTAGTTTATCGCAGTCAGCAACGATAAACGCTGCTCGGTTGTTTCCTCAACGCGTAACCTCAGTACGTTACCGAAGTTCATGCGGGAGAAGCGCGTCACGACACGACAGCATTATGGAAACATTACCTGGCGTTATTTAAACGGAGCGTCACGAGGCAGAGGGAGCAAACTGCTGACAATCTAAAGGAAGAAAGTTGTCGGGAGAAGCATAGAGGAGAAAGACGTTAGACGAGGTGTCACCGACGCACGCACACATATAAACACATACATAGGATGAGGAAATTGAGTACAGTTAGCAAAGGCAGTGGGAAAAGGGGGAAGGAAGAGAGAGAGAGACGGGGAGAGAGAGAGAGAGAGAGAGAGAGATTAGCGCTAGCGTTCAGACACAAAGCCCAAAATGTAGCTACAGTTGCTGACAAAGCAAGAGACAGGCACTTTACGACGATTTTTGTTTTGTTTTGTTTTGTGTTGTTGTTTAGGCTAGTAATCGTTTGTCGTCCTGATTAGGGTGCCTTAAACGTTGTGCTCTGTTTGGGATCAGTTGGATCTCCACCAATCAAAACGTTTTTACAGATCATATTTTGAGTGTTTATATTTTAAAACTGCTTTTTCTTGTGCGACAGAGTGTGGAACCTGAGGCCCCTTGCTGAAGTGCACTTGAATTTTAGGGAAAGCGCTGATTTTCCTCGTTCCCTTTATTCTTCAGTGTTATGGCTATGAAGAACCTCTCTATGTTTGGGGGGGCAATTCCATGAAGAGAGGGAGCAACAGTGTGAGAAATGATGTTCCTCTTTCACAAATCCTTTCTTCTTTAGCATGCAGAAAAACTTCACACTCGATGTGGATACAGAATCTATAAACTTCTAAGAAAGATTGGCAACATGTTTTTGCAGCCAAGAATCCACTAGCAATCGCAAAATTGCATGCAAGTGCCAAAAAATTTTTTTTACAAAATTAGCTATTTTGAAGAAGAAAAAAAAAAAACAAACAAAAAAAAGACAACACCTCTCTCCTGCCCACCTGCACTTGAGCGAGACTGAGGACTGAAAACACTCACTCTATAGTCCTAAATTCGTTGGCAAACCCATCGTTTTACTTTTGAGTCATTTTCTCAATTCATATCAATAACAGCCTACCGCGGTTCTCCCCTACTGTAAGAAGGAGGGGGGAATTTGCATATTCATAAGTTCATTTATCAATGTAAACATTAGTCACCTGATTGGACAATGGGTTGCCGGGGTTCAGGTTAGATCTCCGAGGCGGGAGAGAGAGGGAAGGAGAAAGAGAGCAGGATGAAAGGAGAGGAGGGCAGCTAGATTTACATCAAAACCACGACTTGACGCCTTCACGTCTAGCCCTGACTAGCATGACTAGCGATAGAATCGTGAAACGTATATGCTCTTACACACACGTGCACGCGCACACATATGTAGATACGAGGCTGCCACTTACAATACCAGCACCATGAGTACAGAAGGAGACAGCCTTCCCTCTGAGTCAAACAAACACCTGTGTGGCAGCCTTTAGCTAGCTCTAGCATATTAGCCATCTTCATTAGTCTAGCTACTAATACACTTGTAGGCATAACCATACAATGCCTTAAACACACACACACACACACACACACACACACACACACACACACCAAAAGAGCGAACAAGATAGCGCATGTGAGTGGGGCTTTGTACACCGACAAGCACCATTTTAAAACACACCGCGTGCAGCATCACACACCCAAAGAGTGGAAGATTTTAGTCACAGTAGATCTTGTACTTCTCGCTGCAGAACACCACCGGCGTTCCCAGAAGGCTGTTGGGCTCGCCGCGGCCCCCACAGGTGGCGGTGAGGGGCGGACTTACGTTGGAGTGGGCCGTGTTCTGGCCGGACCTTCCCCGAGAGGAGGCGGACTTGTTGCGGCCATTGGCTCCGCCCCGGCGGGTCTGCTCATGGTCAAACTCGAGGTCCTCGAGGCGCTGGGTGAGGGCCAGCTTCTGCTGGATAGCCATGCGGAGGAGAGAGTTCAGCGTCTTCTTCTCGTCCTCCGCCGCTGCCAGCTGTCTCTGCATCTCATCAAGCTGGGTAACGTACTCATCACATCTAGAGAGACGGAGAGATAGAGAGAGATGTACAGAGAGAGACAGTTGGGGAGAGAGACAGAGAGAGAGATGTACAGAGAGAGAGAGTTGGAGAGAGGGACAGAGTGAGTGAGTGCAATGCTGAAAAAGATGCTGGTACATCAATTTCCTCAGAGTCTATTCACAGACACTTAAAATTTCTAATCATGAAATTATTGACAGAAGATTTGTACTTCTAGTTATGCTCTAGCAGAGCGCTCTCTTTATGTAGCATATCTATGAGCTGTAGGTTGGATCCGATTCTAAAACGTTCACTGACTCAGGATAATTATGCAAAGCGAATACAGATACTTTTTTGTAGCATGTAGCTTGTTGTAGGCTGAAAAAAGCAAAATAACAAATTTGAACAGAAAAGCTTTTGAGTCGTTTGAATAATTTGAGTGATAGTAATATAATAATAGCTCAGGTACACAAAGCTTACTTCTTTGTAATCCATCTTTATGTGATAGTTGTCTATCACACCACTAGATGGCAGTGTTTAAGTGTAAGTGTCTACTCCACAATGCCAACTCCTGCAATTCATTTAGGATGCCAAGCACGCCAAATTCCTTCTCAGAGAAAACTCGGTGTGAACAGGAGTGCATGCAGTTTCTCACACACACTCACACACACACACACACACAGCGTCATAAAAGGCAGTCTGCTCTGGCCATGCATCTTTACCTGATTCACCACAACATGCCATGTTAATAAACACAGTGAGCATTTTAATACAAGAAAGAACTGTAGGATGGAAAGGAAACGCACACATACAGTGGAGGTTGCATTGGGGTGCATTGCAAGAGCTCTGGGGATCCTGTCTTTAATAATAATCTCTCCCTCCTGCTGCTCTCTCACATACCCTCCCATGCCCGTGTACATTACCCCAAGTGCACTTACAACAGCCCGGCTCTCCAAAATACTGAGATTGAAAATGAGGCAGGGGTTCAGTTAGCATTATGCAGATTAGCTCAGGCTAACCAATCCCAGCTGGCATTGGTTCATGATAAGTGGTGTTTTTCTTTAATTAACTGCCTTCCATTTCTAGCTCCCTCACCCCCAGTCATTCCTGACCAAACCCTTTACCAATTGGCCGAGGCTGGGCACTGGAGTGTCTCACGCTGGTCTCCGCCCTGCAGCAGGGGACAAGGCAAAGGCCCGCAGGCTGATTCCATTCGTCACAAACTGTGTGACGAACGGAATAATATGTACCAGGAACTTCTGCTTAAATGCATCAGCTAAGACTGATCTGACTTCTTTTTTGTTTTGTGGTCACTAGTAAGAAGATCCAAATGAAAACATTTGATTTAAAAATAGGATCTGCAACACTGGGTAATTGTTTACAGAAGTGAGCCAATTGCACCAAAGCTTATTAAATTGTTACATTTAAGGCCTGTTTTCATTGGTCTGCTGTGAGTATTTGTGCGTCAGATGAGATTCTATTGGTTGCTCCAGTTTTTATTGACAGACTGCTTTTACAGCCATTTCCCACGGGGATGAACTTTGATCCCTGGGGTGACCAAGTGTCAGTCTAGACAACGCGAACATACCCCCTCCCATTTGTGTGTTTGTTTGTGATTGAAATGGAGCGTCAAGCCGGGTGTGTGTGAGGAGGTGTGTGTGAGGAGGTGCACGCAGACGTACTGCCTGACAATAGACATCACTGAATCCCCATTAGGAGGGATGTTCTCCTGGGAACTTTTGTGAGAAAAGCGAGGCTCAAATGGAACTGGGAAGGGGTTTTCCCGGGAAAAGTGGGGGGCGGGGGCACAAAAGACGTGTTTGTGTGTGTGTGTGCGTGCATGCGTGTGTGTAAGAGAGAGATAAAGTGGTGCCCTGAGGGCTCTTGGGTGGGGTTGCATTGTGAAGCAGGGTTACCTCATTCAGGACAGGCAAAAGGACCACATGTCTACAAGGGATTTAAATATACAATTGTACACAAACGTGCATGCCTGCTAACACACACACACACACACACACACACACACACACACACACACACACACACACACACACACACACACACACACA
>JAOXYF010000016.1:4946959-4958755 GCA_028565775.1 Sternarchorhynchus goeldii
CACACACACACACACACACACACACACACACACACACACACACACACACACACACACACACACACACACACATCTCAGCTGATCACAGCCAACATGGGAATTTGTATGATGAAAATATGAAAAGATGAAGAAACGAGGGAAGGGAGAGAGTTACAGAAGGAAGGAAGAAAGAGAATAAAAACACACAATCAAAGCAAAGACTCAACCATGCAAGCAACTTGGGGTTTATTTCTTCTTGGTGTTTTTTAAAGCGTGTGGGAACAGGAAACTCATAAAGGTAATTGTGCTAGGATTCATATTCCATGTGAAGGTTTCTTTCATATGCCTCAACATGTCAAGACATGTCTGAAAAAACAGAGACTTTCACCCTTTCACTCTGCTTGACAGTCTGTTCTAAAATACTGCCCAGGATAACAGCTACCCAGAATCCCCTATATGTTCATCCTCTCTTCACTTCTTCTGGAGTGATGCAGGATCATTAGCATGATAAAAACACAATTAAAAATGGCCCACACTCTTGTTCCCTGATTTCTATGAGCCTTTAGTGATTCTCCAGTAGTTTCCACCATTAAAGTGGTTAGGACTGACTCCAGAACAGTACATGCCCTAAATGTACACACTGGGAGGGTGGGAAAGTGAGTTCTGCCCCTTCCTGAATATCTGCTAATTTGCATAGCAATACCAACCCTCTTTCTAAAAGACCAATACAATCGGTCATATTCAAAAGCTAGCCAATCAGAAACATTGCTCTTCACTGTTTTACGAGAGGCTCAGATGGGGTTATGAGATATCTGTTCTGCTGATTCACTGAGAAATACTGACAGAGAAGGTGTTTCTATTTGTGTGGGTGTGTGAGTGTGTTTTGGGTGTGTATGGGGTGTGTATGTGGGGGGAGGGTGTGTGTGTATGTATATACCCCCCCTCCCCACACGCACACTCCAATACATGTACACACACGCACACACATGCATGCACACACACAAAGACAGCATGTTATCAGACTGATAATGGTGAAAAATAACAGCTTCCATGCCTCTGGGGTCCAAAGCAATATCTTAGGCTGTGGCCTGCAGGGCAGTTGTCATAACAACAGTATTCAAAATAGATGGCTGTGCCTCGAGATAGCACAAGACTCTGTCAAAGCTACTAGCAAAATGATTATTAATAATGAAATACACACTGAAGAAATATTTCATAAGATCAGACATTCATACAACCCGCTTATGAGAAGAACTGGTGGGTAACAGCACTGATTTCTATCGCTTCTGAAACCAATTCAACGGTAGCATCAGAACAATCTGAATTCTCTCAAACATTACTCAAACATTTTCCATGATCCAGCTCCACCAAAAATGGAAGATATCTCTGTATTGCATCAAGGTCAATTAACTGGGCACAGTACATTGATCTAAAATTACAAGACAGCTGCAAACAGCCTCTGTTGTCAGATATATAGTATCTGTAATTCTGTTGTATAGAATTACTAGACAAATTGTCCTGGGGGGAGGGGATGTAGGAGGTCAGGATAGCAGCATGCATCACACAAACTGCACTGGCCACTTTAAACAGTTGCATGCAAATCTGTACTGAGCTAAGGATAGTTCCGTGCTCTGTGATTGGTCTATGGTTTGCAGTTATGGGGGCAAGTGTCCAACACAGGAAGCGAGTGGGAAGCAGAAAGTAAAGAATAGGAAAAAGGCCTTTTGTGAATGTATTTACACACACGTACCCAGGCACAGCCAAGCAGGCCAAGGTCAAGGTTGCTCAACACAGCTGCGCTCTGGTGTTAGTCTGCTAACATTTCCAGGGAGAGTACGTCTCCAGCTGCGTTACTGCCAAATAGTCAAGCCCACACCAAAGACTCTCGTCTAAATGTCACACCAAAACCTCTCATTCAAACATCATATCAAAAGCCCTCACCAAAACCACACACCAAATGCAAGGTGTCTTGATCAGATTTCAGTTGATTTCAGATTTCAGCAAGGCATGGTGTCCTGATCAGAGGCTACATCTACCCAATTTACTCGCAACTCCAGACTAAACGGGGAAAAAAACCTCTAAAGTGGGACATACAAACACCACCTCTTCCCCCAGACCCCAGCTGCTCTTCTAATCTAGTTAAAACAGAATTCAGACCTTTTTACTCTAGTTTCAGGCACACACACACACACACACACACACTTGCCTCACATATCCTTTTCCCTCCAACTGACCCACATACAGAAGGCAACAACCCAACCAAGACTAGTTTTTTCCAGACCCACATCATTCCTGAAGGGGGGTGGAGCATTCTTCTGAGGTCTTAGTCTACAATCTAATCTTAATCTAATCCGTCTCCGGAAACCCTGCCCTTCATGTGAATATGGGAATATATTGAGTTTTTCCATATGATCTTCTTGCTGATGCTCCTTGGCTACAGATTAGCTCTGACCAGAACTACTTCCAGTACTGCATTCTTGGTAACATTATGTTTCTTCATCTTAGTTCTTCCATTTTGCAAAAGACCTGCTTGTCCCAAGTATTACTTGTCCAGCCACACATTTCAACCTTACTGCAAGGATGTGTGTGTACATGGGAGCACATATGTGAGTAAAATGGAAGGGGATTTTTTGTGTGTGTGTGTGTGTGTGTGTGTGTGTGTGTGTGTGTGTGTGTGTGTTCCTTACCGGGTGGCGAACATAGCCCTGAGGGAGGAGAAGGTGGCAGCGTCTTCCTTGAGTGCTTTGAGCTCATTGCGCAACTTCATCATGGTCTCGGTCACCATGGCTTTCTCATTTTCGTACTTGCTCTTTAGGTTGGCCAGTGCCACTTCAGCAGTCTGGGGGTAGCAGATGGATCATACCATTATGGCAAAATCAGAGGACAACCATAAGATAGTAACATCAGTTTTTCCCCGTTGACTCACCAATGTCACAATGTAATAAACATGTTACAACATATTCTATACATGCTAGTGAAGAAATAAGGATTTCTTCAAAATAGATAACTTTTTAAAGTTTATAACAAAGCAAATAACACCTTAAATAAACACAAGCTGTAATGGATATCTACATGAACATTTCATGGTGTCACCATTTGTGTGTTAAATTTAGCTAACCTAAATCTAGAATGTTGTGCTAATTGTTGTGTCTGTCCAGATTCAAAAGAGTTTTTATGACTGCCTGCATTTCATGGCTCCAGACAGCGGACGTATTCAGTGCCCGTGTGTTGATACGGCAGTGGAGGGGGTGGGGGGGGCACAGATCAGCTTCAAAGAGCACAAGGCCCAGCCTGTCAGGCAGGCCTGTAGGTCCTGGCTTCTGCTACTTTTATCTTTATAGGGTACAAAGCACATGGAGCTCAGCAGACAGCCCACCAGCCGCTGTGAAGTGGGCAGGGGGTTCTCCTGACTACATCTGCTTCAGCAGGTGTGACAAAAGTGTTTTTAGCCCTCTGTGTTTTCCCTTCTCACTCTCTGCCCCTAAACAGTGAGCCATGAGTCGTGGTAACGGACAGGTGCTCCATGTCAAAAATACCGAGTCATTTCTCTCCTGTTAATGCTAAGGTCATTGTGTTGGCATTTTGCTCGAGGTTCTGCCTCATTTGATAACCGAATTGATAATTTAGCCAATATTAGCAAAACCAGCACTAGCACAACGTGGACCACGGCAAGAGTGTGACAGTAATGCGTTACTTCAACTGTTGTCTACTTAGGTCTCCGGGAGCTTTGCACCTATTAGCCTGAGTGCTTACCTGCTTGTTGGCCTTGAGGACGGTTCGCAAGGTGGCAATCTGCTCCCTCTTGGTGCTGAGGAGGGACTTGAGTTTGAGGATCTCCTCCAGGCTGGCCTCCTGGTCCCTGTCGGCGCCAGGGCCCAGCTCCATGGCGGCCACGCGCTGACGCGACAGCTCGGTGGTGCGGTCCACGGCCAGCTGCAGGTGGCGGATTTGGTCGCGGATGATGGCCACGAGGTTGTAGATGTTCATTGGTTCCTTGCGTGGGTCGGCAACCGGTGACGGCAGTGAAGAAGCCGGGGCCGGAGCCTCCGCCTCGGCGGTGGGGAAGAGGCCGCGCGTCAGCAGGATGGGCGAACGGCGGCCGCGCCCTTCGGGGCTGGTGCGGCCAGGCGCTCCACCCTTGCCCTCGCGGTAGAAGTCGAGCATGACGCGGTTGGGCGTTTCGTTGTTGCACATGCACACGTGGTGGTAGAGGTTGGCCAGCTCCTCGCTGAAGGTGGCCAGCTCGTCCTGGGCCACGCTCAAGCTGCCCTGAGTCTCGCCCGCCACCTCGCTCGCGCGCCGCAGCTCCTTCTCCACCCGCGCCAGCTGCTCACGCTCCACCCGACTGCTCTGCTCCAGCGAGCTGAGCCGCGAGGCCAGAGTGGTCACCTGGCCCTCCAACCGGGTCCGCTCCTCCTCATACTGTGTCTGGCAGGTGGAGTACTCCGCCCTCACCGTCTTCAGCTCCTCCTTCAGCTGACTCATCTCAGACACCGCCACCTGGAACACAGGGAGGAGGACATGGGGGAGAAGAAGGGGTAGGAGGGGATTGGGCGACACATTTAAGTTTCAACATCTGTTCTTCGTTCTTCTTTCACCAAGCATCTTCACTGTTGCCCTGCACCCACGCGTGTGCCCCTGCTCAGCTGCATATCTTAACCCATCACACCAATCGCCTCCCTCTAACACGCCACCGAGGTGCCGACCGGCTCGAAAACGCCGTGCCGTCCCTCCGCCGTCCCTCCGCCGGCCGCCTGCTCCCACCTTGTATTTGCACTCCAGGATCTCAGGCCCGTTGATGTCCACCTCGTAGTAGTCGCCGTCCTCGCGGCTGTCGCGTTCTTTCTCGTCGTCGAGGGCCGAGCGGCGCTCCTTGCTGGCCTGCAGCTTGCGCATGGCGTTCAGGTTCTCCGTCAGGCGGCTCACCTTCTCGTGCTCCTGGGAGAGCGCGCCGTGGGCTTGCTCCAGCTGCTTCTGGGAGTCCTGCAGCGTGGACAGCAGGGTCACCTTCTCCCTCTCCACCTGACGGGGGGGAGGACAGGATTTTGAGGCCAAGGTTCTAGAACCCATCGGTTCAACATGAGTTGGGAAGAAACAAGAAACGATTGTATGCTGGTGGACCCAAAATTGCCTTTAGAAGGGATATGATTTGCAAGCAATGCATACAGTTTGGGATGTCAGCAGATTTTTGGGAGGGGGAGAAAGATTTGCTCATTCTGAGGCCTGACTCTGCGTTTATACAATCAGTATGTTGTATTGCTCTGTTCATCTAATATCAGACTGATCTTTTAGCTTCGGTCTGTTCTGAGAACAGGTGATGAGGTTGAAGAGGTGATTACTGAAGAGGCTGACTTTGTACAGGCACAGCTCTGGGGTCAGTGTTGCTGTCTTTCACAGTGACATCCGACTCCACCTCTGGATCCAAGGTCACTGCTTACGAGTTAAACAAGGTTGTCAAGTGACAAGTATTCAAATTTCACTTTCTTGCTTTTTAATTTGTCACTTTTTATATACTGATTTATATACTGAACACTGATTCTGCCTTTTATATACCGAGTATTGATTCTGCAATATTTTATAGTCTAAAGATAACAACCTCTTTAAGTTACCTTGTCAAAACAATAAGCATCATGGTGCTATTTTAGCAAGGGTTCATGTTCATGTCTCAAAATCCTCAGTCACCTTCATTTATAATTCAACAAGAAGGAAATACAACCCTTCAACAGAAAGTCTTAAAAGTATGGATTTAATTCCTCAACCAGAAATGATGATAAAGATTATTTTACAATATCAAATTTTGTGAAAGGCATATTACTGGCCTTCTAATCCTGAAATCTTCTAATCTTGGTATCAAGCAACTACCATAATAACAAATGGTCCATCTTGAATTTTATTTATTAATATTTTAAATGATGTTGCTCCAGTATGTAATATAATATTTAATGTCTAAACTAATGTTCTTTCTTAATGTACAAGCTCAAGTTCAATTTAAATGAATTTAAATACCCTTCTTCATATATGTTACTGTATTTATCATTGTTATTCTAGGATCAGCAGTGATTCCTGTATTTTAGCAGTGTTCTAGTTCAAATGTTTATTGAACTCTGTCCTACCTACTGGCTGGGATGCATTCTGTGAGTCAGCAACGAAGCACTTTTTGGATGTCGCTCTGGATAAGAGTGTCTGCTAAATGCCTCAAATGTAAATGTAAATGTATGCATCAGGCAACATCCCAGGACATCTACTCCTTACGAATGAGCCGTATCAAACCTCCAGTGGCAGCCATGTTGGATCATCTACCCTCAGTGAGGTGACCAAGTATTGGTTAGTTGGTAACAGCTCCAGGAAAAGGTCAATGCAGAAACGTCATAACTGAGATTCAGCTCATCACTGTGTTAACAGTTCTGCAGAGATGGCTTACAAAGGCTGAGGAATGTCTTTAAAACACTCAACCCCCTAACCATGTTCTGTCAAGCTGTAACTAGCACTCCACTTTTTCAGACAGCAACCTGCCAACTAGCACACAGTGCAACCTCAGTTTCCAAGAAGATGGCCCCTACAGGTCAAAGGTCCTGGATTGATTTCCTGGCATATGGCAGGGTTTACAGCTCGCTCTGACAGAAGAGGGCGGGGCCAGGGAAGATAAGCTCAAGTTCCACTAATAGGATTTAATCAGTGCAGCTGTCAGCCAATGATAACAGAACATTTTTCAAATACTACACAATACTGAGTAACGATAGGCCTTGTGTTAAACAAGGTGATGTTTTGAAAGAGCCAGTGTTGTGTCCCTCACCTGGAAAGAAAATGCAGTTTACGTACTTTGCAAGAAGACTAGCAGGCTTTGTTTAGAGATTCACCATGTGATACATTTTACCAAATTAAAGTGAATAAATGACATTTTCTATTTCGGTTCAGAACGCAAATCGGACACAGATCATCACGACCTTAAAAATATTTTGAGTTACGGTAAAAAGCAGATGTTTGATCAGAATAAATCAGCATCGTATTCCCTGCGTCTCCTGTGACGTGTCGGCGTTCGGCCGGTTACCTGCACGAGCTGCTGCTTGAGCTTCTGGATTTCAGAGATGTTGAGCTCACTCAGCAGGTCGTCCACGAGGCTGGGTGCAGGCTGGAACGCCACGGCCTTCTTGGGCGTGGAGGCGCGGTTGTCGTCGTCGTCGTCGTTGGTGTTGCCGGGGATCTTGCCGAAGCTGTTCTCGTAGCCGTGGACGGGGTCGTCGTTGTTGGGCTCGGTCGCCGCATCGTCGCTGAACTTCAGGCCATCCAGAGAGATGTTCAGAGGATTGTGGTACATGGAGTCCCCGATGCTCATGTAGTGGGACAGCTCCTTCCTCAAAGCCGCCTGCGGCAGCAACGGATGCCCAGTTGGAGGTGGCAGCGATTCAGAAAGCAGGAATGGCTCAAAGATAATAGCAGAACACACCAGCAGAACTCATCCGTTCAAACAAATTTAATCTAATTACTTTACTGTCACACTCTCAGATTCTGCCATACCAGAACTGTAATCAACCTACTTAAGATGATGTATTTATCCTTAGTCACCCTTCTCTAGTAATGTGCCATATAACAGATATTGGATACAGTACTGTTGTACGCTCTAGACTGAGAGTACACAGCTATGCATTGTGCATGGACAGTTCAGGTTCTCGCCTTCTGTTCCCTCTCGGTCTTGATGGTCTCCAGAGCTTCTCCCAGCTGCCTCTCTGCTATCTCCTTCAGACGGATGGCATCCTCCAACTGGCTGTTCAGGAACTGCGTGTCCTCCTCCAGGCGGCGAATCTCGTGCTTCAGGCCCTCAAACTCCACCTGAAGGAAGGGCATCGGATGGAGAGACGCGTTCTATTATGGACGGTGCTCGAGTGTTGGTTAGGACCTCCACTATCGTTCACGTAGTGTGAACCCTTTCTTAGTAATGGAATAAAACCATTTTTAAAAGGGGCAAACTTGAGAATATATATTTGCAAAAATACAGATTTCTGTTTGGACAAGACACAGAAACATGCTTGAGCAGAGAGACGTTTGTGTGTGGTGATGTCAAAGTAGTCGGCAACTAATTATTGAAATCCTGGTTCTTTTATGTTAAACACAGAGACGTGTCTTTCTGGTGATGTTAAAGTCATCAGTAAGTAATCGGTGAGATTACCTGACTCTGCTTAAGCACAGAGACATGCTTCTGCAGGGTGATGTTTTCTTCCTCCAACTCACTGTAGTCCTGCAGCAGGCGAGCCTCGCGGAACTTGTACTCTTTAATGTCGTCACGGAGACGAGACCTCTGCAGCTCCACCATCTGACTGTTCTGTAAGACATAAAACACAGGAAACATCAGTGTGTGTGTGTGTGCACGCACGCGTGTGTGTGTGCCTGTGACCGAATGGGAGAAGGTTATCCCCAGTTGTCATGGAAACCACACACACCTCATGATGGTTTCACTGGATGGCACACAAGCAGCACAGATGGTGTGTGCATGCGCACACTGAATGCATCTTTGAAAGGGTGTGTGTGAGAAACGCAGGTGGCGATTACTGGATAAATCAACAAGAAAGACGGTTAATGTGGAATGATGGCTGATGGGCATGTGGGCTTTGCCCACGCACGTGTGCACACACCCACACACCCCAGAGCTCACGCACGTGCCCAACAATTGCCGAGCTAGACTCTCACGTGATCTCTGATCACGGACTCTCACCACGCTGATGACTGTATTAACGATGCAAAGGGAAGTGGGCGGAGTTTATCAGATACGTGCCCATCTTCAACCCCTCGTTTCTTTCCTTCTCCACCCTTTTTTCCTGCATCTTTCTTTCTCCGTCTCGTCAAACAGGCCAAAGGCCCTTGGGATCAACTCCTCTGAGATCCCTCCACCCCTCAGCCCTCAGGCACCTCCCCGCTACCGTCTGTCTGTACGCAGCTGCTCTGGTTAAGCAGGATGTGTAGTGTGTTCATGGGGTTTCTGTGGAACAGCAGTACTTTGCTCTTCTCTAAATGCTTCTGGTTCTGTTCATTCTGGTCCAAGATCTCATTTAAAGCTCAAAGGTGATCTCACACTGCTCCCAGATTTCAGGTTACCAATTTTAAAAATGAAGACTAATTTTTTTGTCTTAGCATTTTGTCTTCCATAAAATTTTGCTTGTATTTATTTTATTAATCATTAATGTATTGTACATTTTAATTCATTCCGTAATTAATATGCATCTTTTAATTGATTCTTATCCATGTCCAGTTTATTTTAATACAGAATACTTAAAGCACAGAGCACAGTGTGCCTTGGGAAAGGACATGATGTTTATTCTCCAAGATGGTCTTTCATCATCGCACTGCAGACACCCAATTAGAGCGAAGCCTAGTGAGAGGTAGCCCCGCCCATTTCTGCTATAGTGGCAACTCCCCCCACCTCCATCTATCATGTAAATCACGGAATCCACCAACTCAGCTTGTAACTAGTTGGATCAGGAGACTGACATACAGCATGAACACACCAAACAACCCATGAGAACTGTGAGATGAACACAGTGATGCATAAAGTCGTGGACTGATGTATATGATCAGGCAAATTATCAGCTACTACACGGCTGACGGTCAGTGTGCTTAAGTAAATCAAGGACCGACGTTGGACACTTGGGTCTGTCCTAACGATGGAGTGTTGTTACCACCAAGTGTGCAAGAACATGTACTAATGCTAACCATATTTTAACTCTAAAAAGGGCTGTCTAAATTCTCACAAATAAATAGTCATATGATGCCTTTTATTTAAAGATTTATTCCGTCTGATTATTTTGGGAACACACCAACAATAACACAATTGCAGAAATCAGGGTGATCTAACCTTTAGTTGTTTGCTGACTGCATCTTATATTACAGTGGTGCTGCCTTTTAAGGAAACAGTGGCATGGATTTGCACAGCACTGCAAAAATAGCCTCAGATTACTGTGATCCATGATCCTCTTCAGGCTCATGAATTACAAACTACTCAGCCCAATTAGCACATGAATATTAATGAGTTTACAAGCATATGTAATGAGAGTGGGTGTTCCTGTTTTGGTGCGCAGTACACAACTATGACATACCCAACAAAAACTTCCACACTTTCGAGATTCTTGTATTTGCCCTGATATATCGTACGGATTCCTACTAGGTTCTGCACAGTTTTCAGTACTTCATTTTAAATGCTAAGCATTAGAATACAAACCACACCCAAAATGGATCTTCATTCAAGTTTCATAGATGCCAAGATGGCTGTATTATATATTATAGCTGATGCATACAGAATGAGGATAAAAGGTTTCAGAATTAGAAGGTTAGTGCTGATGAATAACATTCGAAATGCCTTTCCTTTTAGTCAGCCAAGTCGGTCTCGCCTCGAGCAGATAAACGGATGTATGTGGAGTTAGTGGTATGTACTTAAGAGAGTGACGACACGTTCCCCGTGGAGGTGTGTTCTGGCTGGTTTATGGCTGACGTGACTTCATAACGTCTCCATTCTGTACTTGCATAAGATTCAGTAAAGCACAAGGACCCACGCTGTACCTACACTTCCTGAACAGACGCGCGCGCACACACACCGCTCCACGCATGAGGCATGCAAATGTTTTATGAACAGACAGAGAGTCTAGTGTGTGTGTGTGTGAGTGGGTGGGTGTGTGTGAAAAAGAAAAATCTGGCAGTCATCCAAGGGCAGTGGTGGTCAAGAGCTTCATAACAAATATTCACTAGTATTTAGCAAAGCAAAGAAACAATTTTAAAGTACCAAAACCCTGCGTTGGTAATCCTAAAACCTTTAGGGCTCAAAATTATTTTGATGGTTTTACTAAGGGTAGTAATAATCCCAGTGTCCCGTGCTCTCCTTAATCTCATTATACCGTGCTCTCCTTAATCCCAGCATACTGTGCATGTATTACAGGCAGGGAAGGCGTGAAAAGGAAAACATCCTGAGGGTACAGAAAAGTCTCCCTCTTTTTCTCTTTACTTTGACAGTATGTGCAGCCAGAAGACACATCAGTCAACAGTAAGAGCAAAACACCACAATGGTGAACACTGCAATTATATCACTGTGGTACAATTCACCCTGCGTGTGTGTGTGGCGTTTCATGCAGATATTTTTCCTGTAGACTGTGCCGTTTAACCAGATTAGAACATAGGCAAGGCATGAATTTGCTCTTCTTCTACCATGTTTGCTGTACCACTGATTTAACAAACCTGCCCCACGTTCTCTCACTGTGAGACGGACAGTACGCAGAGCTGTTTGTTTGCCAGTCCATCTCTCCGTCTCTCACACGCCGACATGCCCACCTGCGCCTTTTTGTCACAAAACTGGACCGGTCAAAACCGCAACAACCAAAACTAATTCAGCGTACGAAACAGGGCCATGACCTCCCAACCTGGGCCTTATTCAAAACGAAATGTCCCACAGGACCTGCAGATTCAGCTGAGCGGGGGGTCTGAGGTGACCAGATGTATGCCTGTCAGTAACTGAATATTTACTCAGGCAAGTGACTAAGGCCTCCCTGGAGACAGGCCTGTGTCAGCTGCGACACAGTCTCCAGGGTCTTGGGGATTCCAAGATTAGCATAACACACTAAGAAAATGTTTTGTTATGTTTTATATGGATAAAGGTATAAATGTTAAACCACCATAAGATTTATTTACTTTATTTATTGCCTTAGTTGGTAAGTTTAGGTGTAGATATTTAGTGGCCTGTCTCCTGTATGTTCTGGGTGTTTATTGTAGATATTTAGTGGCCTGTCTCCTGTATGTTCTGGGTGTTTATTGTAGATATTTAGTGGCCTGTCTCCTGTATGT
>JAOXYF010000016.1:4988959-5011247 GCA_028565775.1 Sternarchorhynchus goeldii
AAGCGTGTGCACGCGCTCTCACACTCACACACACACACACACACACACACACACACACACACACACACACACACACACACACACAGTGTTGAGACAGGGCACATGTACTGTCAGGATTTTCATGTAACATATAATAAAACAAGTTCCAAAATATAAAGCAAAATATAAAGCTAATTTTAAACATGTTGCAAGTACCGCTTTGTATAAAATATAGATAGATGCATTTTATCACAGATAAAAGCAAAAACACACACACACACACACACACACACACACACACACACACACACACACACACACACACACTTCGACATGATAACATCTACCAGTTAGTGAAAACAGCATGAGGAGATTGACGCATGTGGAATTTTAAGTTCTCATAATGTGAGAAATAACAAGGCCAATTTTTGAAAATCAAACATGTCAAAGCCACTAAAATCCGCTTCTAATTACACGGAACAGGAGAATGATCAGCAATGATTAAAGCAAACCGAGAACAACAAAGCAGAGGCGAAGGAGACCTTAAAGAAAAGGCCTGGGAAAAAGACAGGGCAGCTCCCTTCTCCCAGAGCGCCTCGTGCCAAGCAAATATAGCAAACATGTGCTCTGCCTTTTCTCCGAGAGAAACACAAGTCTCGGGTTTCTCAGATGCAACTCGTCCTTTGTGTGCATAAACGCATCAGTCATACAGCGGGCGCAGATCTGTTCCACAATCAGGACCAACGGGAGGAGGATATTACAGAGCCAGCATGGCGTCCCAGTCCGGGGCCGAGGACCAGCGTAACCGCGTCAGTGGGAGAGGTAGCGGTGTGGAACGCACCTTATTGTGAAGGTCTGCTCCGATGGGGACGTGAAGGAACTGCCCATCCCCATTCCCCCCCGTGTTTCAGCTGCAACGTTCCCGCCGAACGCAGCACGACATCCCGAACGAGGGCGGCACGCTGGAGAGAAAGTTTCACGGCGATCCGGCCTTTCTGAGGAAATTGTCTCCCGTTCGCCCCCTTGCTCCTGGTTTTGGAACGTCTGAGCAGCGCGGGGAAGCGAGAAGGGCTTCGTTGTCAGGTGACGGCACCTGCTGAGGCTCAGGCACTGGCTCACATCAGAAGAGCAGCAGATCTCTGGCCTGGCTAACCAGCAGGTGCCCCAGTCGAGGTGTGTGTGTGTACATGAGCAAAGGGTCAGGTGTAATCCACCTGTGTGTGTGTGTGGAAGAGTTTAGACTAATGCCAGACACCAGCACAATTTGGATCGCCGTAGCAACCAGGCACAATCTCCTTATGTCTGGCCATGTGATACAGTGTCAGTGGGTCAGTGTGACTGAGTATGTTCATGTGCAGGTCAAAGCCCAGATAACACAGCACACCAGCCTGGGAACATCACCATCAACACGTCTTTCGTTGCTAGGTGGCATCTCTGTAAGCAACGTGGCTCGCCCTCGGATGGCGTTATTGGCTGTCGAGCTGACGACAGACCCTATAAAATGCCTTCGTTTGCTAGGAGGGGAGGGTTGCCTTGTTCAGTAGACACTGCACGAACACAGCAGATGCTCGCCTTTGCAGGATTTATAATTAAGGCCTATGGTTTATAGTCTGTGTCCAGGCCTCAGAGCTTTTCCAAAAGCACTGGTAATCAACTGTCACATGTTTCCAGTGTCTGACCACCTTCAGGACTAGGAAACATCTCTTACTCACAGAAGTCATACGAGCGGGTGCTGTTATAATTCCTTTATATATTATAAAGGAGTCAAGGAAGAAATAGTTACTGTTCTTCATTTGTGAGTTATGGAACATGACAGGAACTGGGTGCAGGTTGTTGTTGTTTTGGCCACCCTGGAGCCTGATATTCCTGTTATTTTGTTTGTAATTTTTTTGCATTGCTGTTGACATTTGTGCCCAGTTACTGGGCACCAGCCTCACTTTTATAATGGCAATTGATTTGGCAGGGAAGCAAGTCATTCCAGTTACAGAAGTCTTAGCAAAACCGGTCCCCTCCGATATCGCTGAGGAAAAAAAAAAAGGTCTTAAAATTTCTAACCGTCTGAAAACGGTCAACCTAAACCTAAATGTCATGGACGCAGTTCGTACTGGTAGTTCTCCTACTGACATGTCTGAGCTAAATTTGTGTGCTACACTGAAGAGGCTTAATGCTGCTCACAAGGCCACCCCCTTCCTTGCTGTGCTGCTGGGAGGAGCGCGTGAAGAGCTGGAGGTGCAACTCCCGCAACACGCTAATGAGACGGAGATGGCGTTTGTGCAAACTGAACTCCTTCTAAACCTAGCACAGACAAAAACGAGAAAACTGTTGTTCTCAGGTGGCATCCTTAGTTCATGATTACTGCTTAGAGGGTTGTTTGGACTGTTCTAAGATTCTGCAACACTATTTTTGGTCTGCCGCTCGTCACGTGGGCCAATTAGTGGGCAAATCTTACCAAATGATACCACCTGCTCCACACAACCCAGCAACTGAGAGTGCTGGGTTTGAGACTCTCCTCCTGGACTGTGGAGGTCCTTTGCCAAACATGAAATCAGGTCACCAGTGCCTTTTAAAGTTCATCTGTGGAGTTACAGGGTTTCCAGAAGCTGTTCTGCTACACATCATCAATGGTACCACAGTTATCCAGGCTCTAATTAGGAGTTTGCTTCACTAGCATGAAAGTAGCTTTAGAGAGTTCACCAGACTTTAAAATCAATGTTACGCAAATGTTTGGAGACAAGGTGAGACTGGCATGAGGGAATTGCAATAGTTATATTCACAGTAAGAGAAACTGTTGTTGTTTTAGTCCAACTCAAGTTGCCATTTGGACATTTGGTTAGAGCGCCTTTGAAGATCCAGCAGAATAGATGGTTATCCAGTGGGGGTGTTCCCTTCGAGCCTTGATTTTATAGAGGAAAGCTGTTTTAGAGAGCGACGACTCTCTGCTGGTGCCATTGCTAAAGAAAGCTTACGACATGCATGCAGTGATGTACTCACTTTATCTGGGCAATGAGACTCTGCTTTTAGTTCCTCTCCCTGGTTTCTCATTGCAAGTTAAATTATCCGGGTCACCGAGACCAAAGTTTCATCAACTGCGAGATACGAACATCCGGGCCCCAAACATACAACCCGTGCCAGGTCGTCACGTGGAAATGGTACACGGCACACGCAGGTCCAGAATCTGACGCCCTGCTTCAGTGGCCCGTGCAGCGCTGATCATGCTAGGGTCTGCACCGTCTCCTCTTGCCAGGGAAGTCTTACAGTTTAGAGGTTTTAGACCATTTTTAAAATTGTATTTATACCCTGGGGGCGTTCTAATGTCACACAGCTGCTTACCAAGCATCAGGATTTGTTTTCTAATGTACCACCAGAACATGACACTGAGGTTGGTGGCCATTCCCCTATTAAGCATCAGGCATGACGAGTTACACAAGCAGGAAAGCAATCTGAGGTACCGCATTTGGTTGAGAATGGGCTTGATACTCCAAGATCCAGTTACTGGAGTTCACCCTGCGTTCTCTTAAAGCTGTGGGACTTCAGCATCGGTTTCACTGTGCTGGCATCAGTCGATTCCCAAGCACATTTCTCGTTCCAGCTTACAAGCATGCCATGGAACAAGCAGGATGGCTGATTAGGGTTATGCTACGTGGCTAGGCTACGTTCAGGACTTGAGGTGCAGAGAATGCCTACAAACACATCTTCATCCTTTCTTCCAATGCTTTCACAATGCTTTCGAATTCCCAACACGGAGAGAGAACACACTCTGTGTGTTCAGCACAGTTTAATGTCCCCAGTTCTATATGCTAAACTTGAAGGCATCCATTCAGTCGTGCTGTGCTAATCCTCCAGTAATTATCTATGAATGTAAACCGTAAGCAGAACGCACATAGCAGCGGTCATGATCACACGATCATCACATTTTGGCCGCGTGACGAATATTTTAAGAGCTGCTTTAAAGCTAATTTGTTGACGCTGTGCTTGGCGGCCAGTGCTGTAACGTCACTGCTAACACTACCAGCGGGGAAAGACGAGCATTGGCACAGATGAAAAAGACTCACAAAAGCAGCTGGTTACCCGAGGACAGGGATTAGACGCTAAGAAAACGTGACAGCAGCTAGCTAGCTGTGCATCCAAGCTGATTAGCAAGGAATGTTTTGTTTCCTGCTTTTGATAAACACATGGAGGTCCATATGGCACACAGCCCAGCATACACACACGTCCCTCAGAAGACATGCAGTGTGTCAAGTAATGGGTACACATTCATATACGCTCCATTGTAGCTTCATCTTGAGTATCTGACCCAAGATTAGATTAGACGGCTTTTAGATTGATTTTAGCAGTGAACAAATAAAGTCAGATCAATCGTCATTCAAATAGAACAGTCCTTCCTGACAGCAATTCATTCACTTGAATCAATATAGCTGTAATCTGAGGTCGGATTATAAATAGTAGTAAAAAAATCATTTCTGAATTATAAAATCGAAACCATTGGACGACTAAAAACTGGAAACTTCTTCCAGCGTCTTTACACCCGTGTGGAAGCTCAGAGTGTTTCTTTCGGGGGTATTGATGGCTCAAACATGTACTGAGATAGGCGAACTCACGCTGATGTTTCTATTTTGGTTTTAGACAGAAGTTTTCTGAAGGGCGCTCCCCGCCAGCCGCTTCCCATCACGGAAGCTCAGAGCAAACAAGCCCTAGAAGACTAATGCTGCATTCCGAAGCTTTTCTCCACAATTACCTCCCCCCAGTTTATTGAATAATCACGTGCACGAACACGAGCGATTAGTGTCATGTCCGCTTTCATTCCAACCCACGTTCACCGCGGAGGGAGTCGGGGGTGCGATACATGATGAGATACATGCTGCAACACACTCAGTTCCTGAATTGTTCCATGCAATTTTTCACTCAGAACAATCACTGATGACACAGATACAGATTTGGCCCACTGCCTCTTGAAACCGTCTCTTCCTTTCTTGACGATTACTGGCTTTCTTTAGCTACAAGATGCAATCTGTGAAAATACGTTTGTCCAGTAGAATGCCTGTCGTCTATTTGTGTGGCGTTTTGTTTTTTGGGTTTTTTTTTTTTAGGCCCCGGGGCTTAACTTGTGTTTTTTTGTTTTCTGTTTCATGAGCTTCATTTTCCACAAACTTTACATACTGCATTTCTCACATGGAGGTGGCAATTTGACTCCTGCATGACATTGTTCCATATCTTTCACAGCCACGGGGCAGAATCGGAACCTGACCACTGGAGTTTCATGACTGCTGCCACAAATCACACGTCTGCGGGTGGTCGGAGGCCCTTTCTCCACCAGAGCCTTCACTGCAATAAGAACAACCAGCCCAACCCCACGGGAGCGAGAGTCTCCATGTTACGATGTTAGCTATTACCAACTCGCAGCGTAGCTGGTCAAGCTACCATTTCACGTTTCAGTGCACGAATGTAGAGCCCTGCCTTCGTAAATGCTGACCATAACTGAACATTATTACTGTATTATTTCACACCAGGATAAGATCGAATCATTACCACCCAAAAATGGACTACATGACTCAAACAAAGCAAGGGACACGGACGATGGCGGAGAAGATACGTAAACAGTGTCAGAGACTTTGAAAAGAGCCACAAGACTGACCTGCCTTCATGTGACGCTCCTTAGAGACACGGCGTTGAGCACGTTCTCTCCTCACACCTACATCACGTCACTGAGCACGTTCTCTCCTCACACCTACATCACGTCACTGAGCACGTTCTCTCCTCACACCTACATCACGGCACTCATGAAAATTCGATTTAAACCCAACTGTTACCCAAGTGTGAACTTCCTTTCACAAAATGTCCAGTCCTTCGCTGGTGAGTACAATTATCATCATTCATCATTCCATGGATAAAAGGTAGCAGAATAGAGAGAGCGCCTGAGAGAGCTTTCGCATAAAATGAAAGAAACAGCAGTGTGTAAAAAAAGAAATAAATACATAAATAAAATTAAACCTAAAGCAGAGATGGTGTGACCAGCCATTTCCGTCATCGCTCTTGGACTTTTATATCTCATCAGCTGCTGCGGCTGCTCTGGACCCTGCGGTGGGTTTAGCCTGCTAGCTCAGGATAGGTGCAAACAGACGAGCACTTTTACAGGAACAGGGCTCCTGCTGGAGGGAGGGGAGCTCCAGGAAAGCTGTTCGCACTGCGGTGCGCTCCATAAAGAGGCCTAATAAGGAACCGTCGAGCAATTTTGTTCACAGAAAGGGGTCGAGGGTTTGAGAGGCCGCACAGAGTTCCGTACGGCTGTGTGCTTGCGTTTAATGAAAAAAGGGTTTTATTTTGAGAGAGAAAGAAAGGAGGGAGAGGGATTGATGGAGAAAAGAGAAGAGAAAGGGGGGGAGAAAAAGAGAGAGAGAGAGAGGGAGAGAGAAAAAGAGAGAGGGAGGGAGGGAGGGAGGGAGAAGAGTGCAGTGAGGGGAATCTTACAGATGTGTCAACAATCTAAATCAATAAACTATTCTTGCTCTAAAATGGGTTTGAAAAAATAAACCGTCACTGAAAATTAGACTTTTTTTTTTTTTGCAGCGGAGATCCAGTTCTGTGGTCCTTACATGGTAGCCTGGGAAAAAACTACAGATCTGAACAACGAGCAACGCTGAAAGTAACCCACATTACTACACTGTAATACAAATCTCACAGCTAGTGACCCAGGGGCAAAGTTGTAGTAAAGTTGAGTTATAACCTGGGTAAAAAAAAATATCCCACTTACTGAGGAAAAGAGGGGTGAATTGACAGTGAAACCCACTTATCATATTGTAGATTTTTCAAATACATTTCAACTTCAAATCTCGAAAAAACTTTCATACCCGACTCACTCCTGAATCATCCTGTACGTTCTCATTTAAGGCCTGTAGGAACAGTGGTGACTCGGTGAGCCTGGACCTGTAGGGTTAAGATACCCGTCGCTGGCCCCTCCTGGCCTGGTTCGGCCACGCGTCTCCGCCGGGGGATGGAGCACCAGGCACCTCGCCTGAGACCCCCCCCCCCCTCGAAAGGGTTTCCATTTCCATCACTAAGTCAGAAGGAACGGGCTTCCCCCTCCTACGCCAATGACCCATTTATTCGACTGTGCTACCCAGGTACAAGCGACACAGGCTTATGTTCCCTTGGGGTCGTCGAACTGAGAGATACGACGCTGGCGTGCGCACGCTAGCCGAGCTGAACAACGTCACACGCCGCGAGGAGGCCCTCCACGTCTGGGATCGGCCTGCATCTCTACTGAATCACCAAGCACATGCGCCGACCAAAACCGCAAAATGTTAGTCACTATTACGTAATAGTTATCCAAAAAAATAAGCAAACAACAACAACAACAACAACAACACACAAAATGGTGCGTTTTATGTAATGGCGAGCAGCGTTTGTCCAGAGAAGAAGGAGAGCAAAGCGACATTCAGATGGAGCTGTGAGGAGCAGAGGGTAAGGTGTAGCCATGCCCACAAGTGACTCAGCACACAGAGACAGACAGAGAAAGACAGAGAGAGAGGGAGAAGGAGACGGGGCGGCGCCCGGGGTACTCACGGCTGCGAGTGGGCGGTTTCGTAGCGCTCGAAGGAGTGCGAGAGGTCGTGCTTGTTGTTCATGTAGCAGTGTGTGCACAGGTCATAGTCGAAGCACACCTTGCACTTCCAGCGCATTCCCATGATCCCGTGCTTCTTGCAGCTGTCGCAGATGATGTTCGAGTGGCGGACGCCTGGAGGAGCAGGCAGGCCGAGGTGGAGGGAAACAGGGTCAGTACGCGAGAAACGCCAACCGCTTCCATCAAGTGCCCTTCTCTCCCCCACGCTCAAAGGCTTGTCAGTTTAGCACCTTTCTTGTCTGCCTCTATAGCATGAACACGGCAAATAACATAACAGCTAAAGGAACATTTCGGAGCTGACTGCCCTTCCATGTTTCAGGAATACAGAGCTGACTTAAGTCATCGCCGAACTCAACGCTGGTTTTATTTCTTTATTTTCCAAAACCAATTCCAAGGAATTGATGAGAGTTTTGCTAAACAGCCAGGAGGTAAGTGGACCAAGTCCCTGTCACTGTCAACAGCTCACACGTTGCTCCAAAGAGAACCCTGATGTGACATCATCCCCAACACACAAAATTAGTCCATGATCAGATGACCACTGGACACAAACTACAACAGAAAGTACATATGTTCAATTTCAAGAGGCCTTAAATTTCCTTTTAATAAGCCAGTGTTACCAGTGTGACCAGGGACATTTAGAATTACATCAAATTTGGCTCATGTCGTTCACCACTCAAAAAAAAACAACAAATGAAAAAATCCAACCTCGCTCCTCGCTCCCCCAAAGCCACAAGGTACGCAGCAATAACGTTAAAAAACCTGCGTGAGGAAGGGAGAGGAAGCCGAGGGCCGCAGTGCTGGGCTCATCTTAAAGCCACGAGAGAAGAACGGGTAGGTCAGTGGACGGATGTCCTGGGAGTGAACGTGCTGTTGAAGAGAAAGGGCTGCAAACAAACAGCCTAAAACGCTTCTGCAGCAACTTAAAAAAAACACAGAAAAGCTGCTTCCCCTACACAGGCACTGGAGCTGAGGAATGCACTGATCTCAACCCCCCCCCCCCCGTGCTTCTTTCTCTGAGTCATTCAAAAGAACGCTGATTTTAAAGATGTAGGGAGAGCAGGCATCTCAGTTTAGCAGCGAGCGTTTACTTGGGTACAAATGCAAACGGGCACAACTGCTGAGCACGAGCGAGTGGGAGAGGGAGGGAGGAGGAGGAGAGAGAGACAGACAGGGGGAAAAGGGAAGAGAACACGGGCACGCAGGCCGACGGAGACTTCACCTGCACCAGGTGAAAGAACAAGGTGTCTGCAGACAGGTGTGTTTAGACACACAGGCATTAAGCGAAAAACACTCCCAGGACCAAAGAGATAATATGGTTGTTTCAGTGGGAGGAAGTAGACCTCCAACACCGCCCTCACCTCAGACCCCGCCCCCAAGCCCACCTCTAACCCCGCCCCCAAGCCACAGTTGGGTAATCTACGCCGTTTTCGGGCTCTCTGAGCGGTGGGGTTTACTCACCGATCTGCGCGTTGTCGTAGAGCAGCAGGTCGTAGGCGCCCTGGTAGCCTGTGCGGTAGTTGGTGCGAGTTCCACTGTCCCACTGGACCACCACCGTCTTGTCGGGCGTGGTGGTGCTTCCTTGGCGCCCGACCTCCACCACGGTGCCGGCGTGGCCCTCGCCGTCGTCCTGGTTGCCCCACTTCCAGTCCACGCCGCGCACGACGCGCACGCCCACCTCCATGACGCCGCGGGCGGGCGGGCTGCTTCCGCGCGCCTCCCCGCCGCGCTTGCGGGCACCAGGGGCGGGGCCACGCGCACGGGCCGGCGGCGGGGGGAGGGGCCCGAGCAGGGGGCTCTCCGGGGAGGGGTCAGGGGTGACTGCGAAAGAGACAAACGTGGAGAGACGCCGGGGTTAAAACTCGTTCCAGCACCACGGTAACGACTACAGCGCGTCGCCTGCCCGATTGGCTTAGGCAGGACCTATCGGGTCTGGGTTAGAGGAGAACTCGTAGCAGGCTCACTGACTGACTGCAGCACCACTATGTGACCTTGCTCTAAAGAGGGACATATTCCCACATCCACAAGGCCAAGAAAAAAAAAAAAAAAAAAAAAAAACCCCACACAAAATCAGACTTATCTCACACTAATCGAGAAAAGGCAGAGCATGGAGACGTTTGGCAGACAGACGATGACATTCTTCCGATTCTAAGAACAGCATCAGGAGAACAATTTGGCCCCGTGACCAACTCCACTCAAGTCCTTCTCCTCCATACTTTCTTGGCACATAGAGACACAGACACACACACACACACTCTCATTCATGATTGGTTTAGTAATTGTGTGTGTGTGTGTGTGTGTGTGTGTGTGTGTGTGTGATTACCCAGTACTGCTTTCAAGAAAAATAGACTTTAATGCAGCTGAGCCTGTCCATCACTGTCTAGGCTCCATGCTGACAACAACAACAACAACAACAACATAAGAAGAAGAAGAAATAGAAAAGGACGAATCAAAGTGTTTGGAGAAAGCATCTACAGACAGAAAGAGTGTGGCAAAATCACAGAGGTGGGTGAGCAGTTGTGCTAAAGCCCCTCTACACCACCAGCAGTCCCAGGACTTGAGATCACCAGATGGGGAGTATGGAAGCAGAAGGCCATCAGTGGGACCGGTAAAGAGTAACAAGGGCAAGTTTGTGAGCATTAGGACTCAGAATTCTGAATATACTAGCAAGAGTAAAGTGTTTTTGAGGGGATGCTATAAAAGTCGGTCTAAGATGGATGTAACGAACATGCGCCATGGGATCTCAGGAGCTTTAATGGAAAGCACGTGGTGGGGTTGAGCGATGAAAAATGCTGTCTAAGCAATTTAATATGTGGATCAAAAGAGAGACGGGTGTCCGCGGGAACACGAAGGTTTCCAACAGACTACAGAGCGACGGACTGAAGTATCATCAAGAGCAGATATGTAGATTGAGACGGGATTTAACTGCGAGTGATTACTGAGGAGAACAAAAGACATTGTGGTTCAATGACAGATAACTTGCTCTCTGTCAGAACACACACACACACACACACCCCATCTTGTTCTTGTGTTATCTCTCAGTTACTGCTCCACTGTTCTCTCTCTCTCTCTCCTCTCTGTGAGGCTTCAGGGGAACGGCCCTGTCGAGCAGGGTTTAAACACATCATTATCATCTGCTCCCTCTGTGTTGGCCACAGCTAAGAGTACAAGAGTACAAGAGTGCAAGAGTGCGTGTGTGTGTGTGCTGGCCAAGGAGGGGGACACCTGAGAGAAAGGAAGAAATAGCCTGAATGCTGCATTTATCAGAGCAGATGAAGAACAGTCGGTTCTCTCTCTAAACGGGAGAAGTTCTAAATGGCAGTAGGTCTTTGCCACCCATGCAGCATCTCGCACACAGACCCATCTCGCTCGGCCCACACGCCGTCGAAGACTGAAACCAGTTTTATTTTCCTTCACTAATGCCATTAAGCCACTCCTGTTCCATTAAACAGTGAACTTGTTTACATGCGTGTTCATGAGCTGGTTCTGCTCCAGGTGGACAGGGCAGCTTGTGCTTCCTTCAGGAGGCTTTACCAACCCCAAGGAGCCGTTCTGACGTTTAGCTCGAAGGCGTAAATCCACTTCCCGAGCTTCGGGAACGAGGCCGCCGCCTCGCTGGCCTCAGACGACTCGTCTGACCTCCGCACTTCCTGGTCCCAGTGCTGCTGGGATGCCCGCTCACGCCCTTCTGACTGGCACTAGAGGATTTTAGGGTGCGAGATGGAATGTAGTAGAGATGGTTTTGCATTAAGCTTACACATCATCTTAAAGTTTGGGTTGGGCTCTGTGTACATATATTAGTGACTAGCTCATGCGTAAGCTTACATACAAATACAAAAATGAATAAATAAGCAAAGTAAACACACACACACACACACACACACACACACACACACACACAGTGTGTATAGGCATACACATTTAGGTACACAAAATAATATAAAACATATTTTTAAAAGACAGACAGACAGACAGACAGAGACAGACAGAGAGCTCCTACATCAGCTGTGCAAGCAAAATGCCTCACTGATACACACACATACACACACATACTCAGTGCCAGGAAAAAGTATTTGTCATCAGTTTCGTCTCGATTACAAAGGACATTTTGATATTTTGCGCCGTCATATTCTATTTTAAAAAGCTGATCCTCAAAATTAATTTACAGGGATATTCATTTTAATGTAAGAAAATATTCCATGTCACAAAGAATTAACTGAAAAATGCTTCTAGCATGAGTGCTGAACCTCTGTGCTGAGGGAATTCTATTGCTCCTATATAGACAGTGCTGGTTTCCACCTGACCTGGACCTGTGAATCATTTAAAAAAGAAGAAGTTCACCTTTTTTGTACAGAAGAATTCCCTTAATTCAAGAATCATTGGGCAAACTCAGAATCCAAAAGAAAGACGAGAAAATGTAGACCAAAGAATATTCTAAAGAAAGTTATAGTCATTCACAAGATATGAAGAGGCAATAAACGGTGTTCAAATCTTTAGCCATCCCAGCGAGCGCTGCTGCGTGAACTGTGAGCTCATGGAAACTGAGTCATACCATCCAGGACCTGCCTAAACGAGGCCGTCCGTCCAGCTCCGGCGTCCAAGTGGGAGTAGTTGGGAAGAGAGCCATGGAGAGAAAGTCCACCAGGCAAAAACGTCGAGACCTCTGTATACAACTGTATGGGAGAGTGGCTCGAAAGAAACCATTACTGAAGAAAAACCGCATCAAACACACATCTGGAGCTTGGCAGAAAGAGGCTGAGTGACACAGCTGAAATGTGGGATAAAGTTTTATAGTCATATGAGACAACATTAGACTTTTTCAACAAACACTACCCCAGTAGTGACGTGTGGGGGTGGGGGTGGCAGCTCCATGTTGTGGGGGCAAGTTTGCTCAACTGGGGACTGGAGTTAACCATCCAGTTAAAACTGGAGGATGGACAAATGGTGCAAAACACAAGGAGACACTGAAAATCGGCCCTATTTGGCCGTGCTTTTGGCTCAGGTAAAACATTTATTTCAGTTCTTTTAATTTTTACACTCTTAAGTGCACTACAGTGTACTTTTATTTCTTTTCATTCGAAAGGTATTCTTTTATTCTTAAACAAGTTTTTGATTTTTTTTTTAAATGCATTTTATATTCCTTATATCGTTATTGAGCTTAATTTACGTTTTAGCTTTTTAATCTTTAATTGCATTTCTTTTAACTTCAAATGAACCATTTTAATTCGATACTTATATTCAAATTGAATTTGTAACATTTCAGTTCTAGTTCTTGGCAAAGACCTTCCAGAGATGACAGATCTTTGTAATAAGCTTTTTTCCCCTAATATACAGCACTTTGAATATAAAAAACCCCGAAGTATGAAAAGTGCTCTACCAATAAACCAGCCTTCCGTCTGCTTAAATAAAATAAGTTAGAACTTCAAAATAACAGAATAGCAGGCTAAATGGAGAAATGTTCAATGTGGCATTACTTGAAAATTGTGATCCACAAACACTCAGGCAGCCACGAGAAGGTGAAGCAGATCTACGAGGAAGATTTGCTTCACCTTCTCGTGGCTGGCTGAGTGTTTGTGGATCACAATTTTCAAGTAATGCCACATTGAACATTTCTCTAGACGAAAATCACCCCCAGTGTGCACAGCAAGTACAAATGCAAAGCTGTACTGCAGCACAAGATGGTACCAAGTACTAGTGTGAAGCAGTTCATATTTATGCAGCATTTTTCAGTTTTTAATGTTGTTTTTTTTTTTTTTTTTAAAAAGATCTGCGGATGCATAATGAATTTTTGCTTTGAAAATTTATTTTAAAAGTATGTATGCCATAAAAATACTGTCTGGATCAATATCTGATGATAAGGGCCCCCACATAAGAGGCAAAAGTAACGTGTGTGTACACCAGCAGACACAAGAGTGAGTACACACACACATACACATATACACACACCTATCTGGAGTGAGATTAGTCTCCAGTGTTGTAGATTAGTATTTTAGACGTTCAGGTACAAAATGAATTTAACTGAAATATTTTAAAAGAAATCAGACAACTGTAATGCAGCTGTAATAAAACACAGCAACGCCCCACAGACTGGGGCGACGGTCAAAGCAACACTGTGGTCGTGGTCATCAAGTGCAACGTTTGCGATCTACAAATGTTTACAAAATGAAAGTACGAAAGTGGTTGGTGCACATACCCCACACACACACAACGAAAATGCACGGAATTTATCTGACTCATCCGATTACTGCAGCGGAACAAGAACAGATCCGCATGTTTGCGGCGCACTGGCTGAGAAGCGTTTCGTTTCAGCCCTTAACGTTTAGCTTAATATTCACTTAATAGTGCAACTCTATAACACAGCATGTAACGGCTTTTTATTAATTGGCAGCAAAATCAAAAGCAGCCATGTATGGAATAATGGGAAGCCCACAGAGCATCATAAACTCTGCCTGAAACGATAAGAAACAGTAAACGTTTCAGCCCGACGTCAAGTCTCCACACGGGTGTGGAAGAAGCGTGTCGGAGGAGATGGAGCGCAGGACGTCTCAGAGGACACGGTACTGCCGCAGAGCGCCTCGCCCGCCCTTTAACGACCCTTTAAGCATCGAGCCGAGAACCGGAGGCCGTCCCATTAACCCCTGCACCGAGAGCCGAGCGCACCGTGCGTGTCAACACAACACCAGCATTATCCCTGCTAAAAGCTGGTACACACACACACACAATGTTCCCCACGCGGTTTGTGTGTACCAACAGCAGCTCCCCTCACCCGGAGCGAACCGCGTCAACCAGGCTGCTGTCACGTCCTAGACGAAGCTGTAGGCTACACCAAGCCAGAGGAAAAGTGAAAGAATTCTCTTTGTTAACACTTGGGTCAGGACGTGCGAACTGCAGAGTGAGAATGACAACAGCTTCTGTATGAACCCTTCTGGAATCAGGTAGTGCGAAACACAGACAGACTGTTCCATTCCTGTAGCTTAATCAGTGAATCGAACTGCGCGCTTGGCTTCAAGGACACAAATTAATAAAACAAGTGACATCATGGAGGTGATGTAAAGGTATGCATAGTACAGAAAAGAGCAATCACTTAAAAAAATAAAGATATGTAAGGCCCTAGCCAGTAAGTGCTTCATCACAGTCATCATAGTGGCAACGAGGCCAGTCTGAGAGTTTTACCAACGTCACTGGACATATTAAAAATTCCGCGTGAGCGGAATAAGGTCGAACTGTAATGGTCAGTACATGGGCGGCGGCTGAAATGAGGCTGGTGGGAGGAGAAGGACAATGAGGAGGCGTGGTCTCATTGGGGAGGAGACATGCCTCAAGGTTAGTAAAGCCCGCCCCTTTGACAAGCACACGAGGAGCAGGAACGGCTGGTTCCTCCAGAGCAACAAAACCCTACCGAGCCCATCAAAGCCATATACGTGCCACAGATGTTTACTGAGCTTAACGTGAGGCAGACAATGTACATGATACGGAAACTGACTAAAGTTAACAAAAACATATACATATAAATACAAAAACGCAGGATTTCTTTTTTTTTTTGCCTTTATAAGACCTCTTTGGATCTAAACCTACTTCCTTCAGTATTGCAGATCTAGCCAGTCTCACCTTGAATGACATATTTACAGACACCAGTGCAGGGTGTGTGCACACTGAGGGGGAAACACAGTAAGCATTTGAAACGTCATACCCATCACAGTGCTCCAGTGTCACACCCTTGGTCACGCCCCCTCCTGGCAACAACCAGTCCTGCAATCCAACCACAGGTGGGTGAGTGCAGTCACTGGCAATACCTATTTAAGTCATTCTAGGAATCTCACCTGTTCTGAAGCCTATTGCAGTACTAATCGTCAGAGCTATAAATGGACCTGCTTTTGATTTCTGCCTCTGAATAGCCTTGGATTGCATTCTTGGACTTTGCATTTGATATAGTTGTTGTTTTGTTGGTTGGGGATGGCGTCACTTCACTGGGGTAGCGATTGCAGTCGGAGAAGCACAGATCGGAGAAGCACAGTTCGGAGAAGCACAGTTCGGAGAAGCACAGATCACGTAGTCAGTCAAAATTCACCTGGTCCAGTTTACAACTGACCCAACAGGTCATACGGAATGCACCTTGAACCAAATCCAGAAATTCAGGAACAGCATCTCTAGGGAAAACACTGACATGAACGCATTACTCCGGATCAGGCTCAACCGAGCGGCGATGGAATTTAAGATCATAATGATAATTTCCCTGAGAGATGAAGCAGTTGAAAGGAGTCCTCTGGACAAGTGTGGGTATGACCTCGCAAAACTGGCAGAGCAAAAAACAGGAAATAAACAGGAAATGCTGCCTTGTGCTTCCCCTACGTCACTGGTCTTGGTGTCGTCTGGCTCACAGAAGCACGCAACCAAGACCAGTTTCTGAGTTCCTGATAATGTCTGAAATCAAGGCCAAATGGGGGTAGAGGGTGAAGAAATTGGACTGTTCTAGAACAGTCAGTGTGCGCCAACACCTATCAGAACACTTGTGTCATACTTAAGGGGTAAAGTGCTTTAGAAGCCAAGTGTGTTACTGTCTGTGTGTTAAATATTCAGGGACACAGGTTTACTAAACAGCAATTAAAAATTCTTATAAGAACTATATGCCAAGTAGGTCATGGACACCTTATTTGATTTCACTACAAAATACACAAATCGTCGTGTATAAAAATGAGAGAAAACTAATCTCAGATCTGTCATTAAGGTGGAAAAACCTGTTACAAGTTACGCAAGCAAAAATCAAAAGAAACGGAGTTTTTGAGGTCCAATGCCTTCGTGTTATTGCGGGCGAGCCAAACCGAGTGAGACGGCTTGGCTACACAGACCGAGCAAGACCGAGGGGTGAGCGTGTCCACCGGCGTGGTGGAGGCCGCGTGGGGAGCGGGGGCTCATGTGGGTGACGGAGGGTGGGGTGACGGGTTCGACCGAACCTCGGCGGGGGGAATCGCATCGACGACTCTCCAGAGCGTTCGAAGACCCCAAGGGGAGGTCGACCTCCTTCCACGGCCCCGAAAGCTGTGGAGGTTTGGCCGCTTGCGAAAAAGCGGGCGAGCGAACAGCCAAGGGCGTGACGACTGGCACCCCGCCACAAACAAACGCAGCGTCCAAGTAACGCAGCACAGGAAATTCAGAAGCACTCGCTGCCTTTTAATCACAAAAACAACACGACAACCCGAAGGCATGGCCTTGTAAGACATTTATAGCCTGGTGTAAAGAATAACCGCCAAACAAAACAGCAGCTTAATACAGGTGCATTAACTCCCCTAACAATGATATCAAATGACTGCTGGTGTCTTCAGAAAAGCAGTAAAACTACAAGAAATGTGTCATAGTTACAGTATAACATGCCTGCACTCATGTTCAATAACAAATGACATAAAGTAGAACATTTACTGACAGGACTTAAAAACGGTTAGAAAATCATTAAGGCACTTAGGCAGTGCTCCAAGTAATTATCCTATTGACCAAGAACAATACAATAGCTAATTCAAGTTTGCCTGGCTCTGTGTTTCTGAATAAGGCTAATTAAAAAATAAATAAATAAATTATTACACTAACATATAAATTAGTTTAACGTGTTCTTTGAGATTCAAAAACATGGGTGATGGTGTACAACACTATGTTACAGGCTATTTCTCCAGTGCCTCGTACTTGGGAAAAATCATCCTTTATGCAACTGTGCTGACCGTGAGAATCTGTACCAAAAAAAAAAAAGATCACTTGCATAAAATGAAAAGAATTAATCAAAGAACTTACACCCCGTGAGCTTTACGCCACTTCGGAGCATCTTCTGCGTTTTCATTTCAAATTTCTCCGTCGAACTTCCACGCTCCACGGCCTGGTCGCAGTTTGTTGGCTCAGTGCGATCTGCCAGCCTGTTTCAGCCGGACACTACTGTTTGGTTTTTGGGTGAACTTTGCTCTTTGTGTGAAGACCTGACATTACGCTCTTCTTGACTGAACACGCGGTGCTATCGTGATGAAATGGACCTTTAGATATAGTGATTTTATAGACAAACAAGGGGCTCTAGAAGCATTTTGTAATACCAGAGTGAGAAAAGCCAAATGCTATTTATGGTCTAGGATGGTCAACCACTGTGTAGTGAAGAACATCCTCGAACACCAATATTATTACATAATAATATTATAGTAATAATATTATTACATTTACATTTATGGCATTTGGCTGACGCTTTTATCCAAAGCGACTTACAATTGTGACTGAATACATCCTGAGCAGTTGATGGTTAAGGGCCTTGCTCAGGGGCCCAACAGTGGCAACTTGGCAGAGGCGGGGTTTGAACCAGCAACCTTCTGATTACTAGTCAAGTGCCTTAACCAGTAACATCCAATAACAAAAACATCCAATCAAGCATATTTAATTACTCAAATATAAACAAGGGTTGTTCATTTTCACAAATAACGTGGTTAAATAAAAGCTGCTCCCAGTACAGATTCATTCAGAGGTGAAAAGGAGATCAAAAGCTGGACACTCCTCTGCGTTCACGCACCCAGAGCAGGAACAACCCGCTTTGGACAAAACGCCGAGTCACCAGATCGAGTTCCTTCTCAGTAAGTGAATGGCTGACATGAGCTCAAGCACAAGATTTTACTTCATCACAGTTTACAAGGAACTGCAAATCACTGTAGACTGTTTAAACCTGCCAATAACCGACACTTGTGGTCACAAATTCCATATGTGGCCCTTTAGACTACATTCTGTATACAGAGCTCTGTTGAGAAGCTATTAAAATGGTAAAAGGCTGGCAAAATGACCATGGTAAAATAAACAAATAAATAAATAAATGCATGCACAATGGTTTCTCTTGGTAACTGGTCTGCTAAGGACATTCACTGCACTAAACTAAACTTGTAATTGATACACTGAAATGTTGCATAAACTGTGATTTACTGTGATTATTTGCTGGTATAATACGCTCAAGTCCCATGGTTCCGATCCCTACTCTGGGGGGTGGGGGGATTCTGGTATTGGAACTGCTGTTATTCAGTGTTTCCATCTGATGATGCTGCATGTTGCATGAAGAAGTGTAGCCTACACTTTTATGCTCACGTGGTTCCACTTCCTCAGTGAACCACAGTTTCTGACCTGCTTCTAGAGTCTCTGTAGTTTTCTACAGAGCTGGAAAAGCAGGCCAAATCCAAGCTGCCCTGAAAAGATGTAGGTATGAGGGTTATCTGTCTGCTCAATAACACACACACACACACACACACATTTTATACAGCAGGATTTTGATTAACTTCACATTCATTGCAACGAGTACAATGACTGTCCATAATGGACTTTGTGTTCAGATGAGCGAGTCGGGACACAGCCAGCACTTTCCCAGGTTCCATCCAGACGCCTGAAACCTTTAGTTTCACTGTGGAACTGAGAAATAGCCGTCTGCTCAACCCACCACATCCTGGCCCTTCCACATCGACGTGAGCTTCCATCCAACAGCGCATAGCTTCCGTTTAAGCTCTGAAGTTGATGCCGTTCTTGAAAACTCCTGCTACGGAAGAACCGTAGAGAGCACCACTGTGCTAATAGAAAATAATTATCACGCTGCGAGCTCATCTAAAACCCAACTCTGCCCCTGCATCATCCCCTACTTATGGATAATAAGGATTTATCCTTCTCATATTTAAAAGGAGGTCCTCAATACAAATGGTAATAATGACAGTACATTTAGGAGACTGCATGCCACTTTAAGGTCTGGAAGCGGGAGAGATTTGTTGCTCTGAGCTCCTCTTTACATTAGAGCTTCTTGAACATATGACTCAGAGAAAATAAATACTGCACATCATATAAGGATATCCTTATGCTATCTGCTATCTGTAACTGCCAAACTGAAACCGACTTCTAAGAATCGCGCACACACACAGCTGTAAACAACGCAATGCACAAACATAAACTGCTGCCGTCTGGGCTAGTGATTAAAGACACTAAAATCAACAGTACAGACAAATCTGCAGCGAGAGGCGGCAGGTTTACCTGCTGCCATGTGTGCGTGTGTGTGTGTGTGTGTGTGTGTGCTGCTAAGCAGCAGTTGCCCGGAACACGGCAGGCGTGGTGAGAGCCTCTGCCTCATGCCGGAGACGGTGTGTTCGCTTCCCGGGGACGGATACGGTTCACAGGTAGACCCACGTACCTGGTTACAGTTCACTGCTCCTCCCGAAACCCGTGGTGAGCAATAATGTGGGAGACGCATCTGTGGGAGCGCGCGTGCGTTTGAGGTGGTGTGACGAACTGAGAACATCTGTCACGTTAAACCAAGCCAGAGGAGGCTGGGGGTTGGGGGGGATGGGCAGTTCGCAATGGGGACTTTGATGGCTTGCGGGAAGAATATGAGAGAGAGGAATAGCTTCAGAAGACAAGGGTTTCCATGACCAAGATCTCAATCTACTGACTAAACCAGGATGCATGAAGTTCATAGCTGAGGTGGGGGAAGCAAAAGTAAGTGTGTGTATGTGTGTGTGTGTGTGTGTGAGAGAGAGAGAGAGAGAGAAAGAGATTGAAGCAAACACTACCTGCAGCTGTGGGAGGCATGGCCACCAAATTGTGTTTTGTTCTACAGCACACCTGCTTGTAATCACAAGCAGGTAATCACATATTCACAACACACAACTCAGTGGTCCACGAAGGCAGCGAACAACATGAAAAATCACCAAATCAGACCAAAAAACTTTTAACAGACACATCGCAAACTGTATCAAGAACCTCCTTCAGCAAAGTTTCAACAACTGAATGAACATCCAGCAGACCTTTCACTCATTGTAAAGATAAATAAGCAAGCACTCTGGTTTTAAAAAGTTTCAGGAAAACAGAAGCTTCTAGAACAGTCTGCACTCGCAGGAGCTGCTCGCCTTTATTGTTCATAAAATCGGCAAGGGAACCTGTCACCATATATCCCTGTCCTCGTCTTCAGAACCCTGGCCACGTAGCCACGACAACGCGAACCTTTTGGCATGACAAATAAATTAAGCATAAATTAAGCAAGTCATGAAAAACATGGGAAAACGACGCGAAGGCCATGTTCTAAGATAAAGCGAGATGCTCTCGCCCATACAGTGAACTTTGACACAGTGCACGCACTTAATCATACTTACAGGATTTCCCCAGCCTTCCCATTTAGGTTAGGGCCAGGCATGACACATGTCTTTCATATTTAGTCTGCACGCAGCCTGGGTTATTTCGGTTTTATATGCCAACAACCTACAGTCACACCATCTCTCAATGAAGACCAGCTAACACATCGGTGACGTTGTAGCCCACGCCCACACACACACACACAAACCTCCAGGCAGACCTTGGAAATTTTTTGCTGAGCAAATAATCTAGTCTCATGAACTAAACAGCCAGCAAGTCAATATTTTATCAGCAAATAAGCAGATGGCTAGTTGTTTAAGAAATCAAGATGTCATGCTCTTTTGGAGTGAGTTTTGGCACATGGGACGGGGGGTGGGCTTAAGTTAAATGAGTGGCAACATCTGCACATGTATCAAGACATTCACACACCAACCCCTGAAACCCCTTCTGCCTATTACATCTCCCTGAGGGTTCAGGGCATCAATGATCAGTATTCAATGGCAGATTTAAAAGAAAGACCAAACCCGAGTGAGCTGTCACTGTTAAGCTCTTCGCAATTATCTTTGGAGCCAGGTCATGCTGTTATTAAAGAGGAGACACAGATGTTTTTATTGGTTAAAAGCAGGGCGAAAATACCAACTTCACTCGAAATCACCAAACCGCAGGCCCAAATTAAATCTAATGTGGTCTGACTGCCATCTGAGTCAGACTGACTGGAATGCTACCGGCAGCAGTGCTTGGAGACCGTTGCCAAGAACCAGAAGGTTATGGGTCAAACACAGGCTGATGACAACAGCTACTACACCTCTAGGTTCATAATTTATCCTTGCAGATGTCTTGTATGGTAAGTCAGCATGCCAAAATTAGATCACCGTAATATCACAGTACATACAGATGCACTGCATTCCCCTACCATGACAAATAGTTGCCGTTACTTTTAATATCTCAGTATGATCTACTAATTGTCACAGCTCTCCGCCGTGCTACGCCAACCTTATGCTCAAATGCCCCTTACTTCAGAGGGATGATGTTGTGTTATTCATAGACGTTACAATCTATTATCCAGAGTCAGTAACTCCGGGATTAAACCCGACGCTATTTCTGTCAAGTCAATTTGCCAAAGCACTTTGGAAGCTGGAAGACTGCTAGAATTTTTAATCAGGTGGTTAAGCATTTCATCGTGGGGTACTGGACACATGCTCACATGCACGTCCTCATAAAGTAAAATAGTCCGTAGATTAGATTAGGCTTTAAGAAGCTGTGACATGAGTTACGGGGGGGATATGTTTAAATTGGCAGCACTCAGCGCAAATACATGGTTTTAAATTGAAATTTGGCTAGCTAATTCTACTAGCTACATATTTATGACTATAGACACAGCAGGCGCGTTATAACACTCATAGCCTAGCTATGCATGTTTCGAATAATCAAAAAAAGGAAACTAACGGTAAACATTACAAGAAATTGCAAGAATTTCTTACAATGCATGCGCTTTAGCTACATACATGTCTGGATAAGGAGACGAGGGAAATGTAATAAAATCTGATGAAAATAACCCATATCAGTGTGTGTTGTTTTAACATT
>JAOXYF010000016.1:5011340-5038865 GCA_028565775.1 Sternarchorhynchus goeldii
TCATCTCTGTACTCTTCTACAGGTACACAGCTGATTATAGTCATCTCTGTACTCTGCTACAGGTACACAACTGATCACTGTGGTGGCAATCAGTGATAGCTATCTTAGCCTATTAGTGGCAAGGTGCCTTAATTTGACAACCTTTTGTCTTTTACACAGGAAACACAGAAATCTTCTTTCTGAAGTCCAAAAAACGGGGTAACTTATCTACATAAAAATAACAGCGATCTGGAACCGCAGTCGCTACCTAGCTATTCTGCTACGGTAAGTATCCCACCCATATTCTTGTTTGACACTGGAAGCGGCAGGGTAAGACTGATCGGCAAGACTAGACATCGCCCAAGACACGATCAATTTCGCTGTGCTGCACAGAATCCGTTAGTGAAAAATAGGAGCAATTGAAAGCTTACCTGTCGACAGCATTAATGCCTCCACGAAAACTTCACCAGCCCAACGATAAATTGTCTTAAAGACTATGCTTTAGATTAACGCGAGCGATGATCATAACTGAGCAGTTGGACAGACATGTGTCACTAATCTAGTCTAATCTAGCTACCAGTGAGACTAGCACGGTTCGTCGTCTTCGATATCAAAACGGATGCGTAGATAGCATTTGTAAGGCTTCACTAACCTTCCACTGAGGGCCTTCACTTTTTGTTCGTTTTAGATTTACTCCATACCGGCGACAAAAAACATCAAAACGACATCTCTATTAGCAGCCAGTGGAGCTTTGAGGGGGGAAGTCAAAACACAGCAGGCGTGCTAGTTTTGCTAACAGCAACAGAGAGAGACAGAGAGAGAGAGAGAGAGAGAGGGGTTTGGTTTGACACTCCCACGCTGAACGTCGTCACATTTTTTTGTCCCAGGCGCAGTGTAGCTGAGGATAAGCTCTGAACGGAGTCACGTAGGTTATTTTTCAGTTATTACCTATTGGCTATCACGTGCAGGTTTTGCGGCACTGAAGGTCCAGCTGACAATGTGTACATTCTCTTCCTATGCAACATAGCAATGCACATGCGCGATCCGTACATTACGCTGCCCAGTAAGTATCCAGCCCCACCACCTCCACCATCACCCTCACCCTCACCACCACCACCACGCTCCCACACAGCCGCTATGTTGTCATTTTATCCCCAACGACGCATTGATCCCAAATTTATATTCCCCTAAAAAACTCGTGGGGAAAAATATTGTTAAAACGCGCATATAAGTCCATAAGTGGTGTAGCTGTAAAACTACGTTATAAATGAGGAGTTTGTTTTTAGTAAACATTGTTCAAAGTGTTCGTAAGCGCTTTGTTGCAATGACAGCTCGAGAAAATCTTTAGTTGTAATGCGGGCGCGCCCTCTGCAGATCATCTTTAAGAATCGGTTCGCTGTTTTTCATTTCAGAGCTTCTTTAAATTGTTTGTAATAAATTACCATCTTCGCTTATAGCTTACGCGTACAGAAACACAGGTCTCATCTGCTGCTTCTGACTGGGTTTGAACATGGTCTAATTTTTAAGCCCCCGATAAACGTCTTGTTTGAAGAATTTACTAATAAGACAAATGAGCTTTTTACTGCATTGACAGTTAACTGAGATTGAGTAAGAAGTAACAGCTGAAGTTGGGAAAACAATTTTGGTGAGGTACACAAAGGTTATTGAGAAAGATGTGTAAGATTACCGTCTTTGCAAAGCACCTCTCAAATATTGTTTGGTAGTCAAGAAAATAATCCTGAACTCTATTTAATCGTTACAATAGAATCAAAAACCAAAGAACTGAGTCTCTACTGAATGGGCATATGATTTATTAAAAAATGGACATGGTCCAGTGCACAGTGTCTGTTAGAATATCAAATGTGCAACTTTGCAAAATGTGTGCACAATAACAGCTTGTAAATGAATAGCTATGTAAAGGCAAATTTAGTGCATGGATAATTTAAGGTTTCAGTTGTGTCCAGTTTAGTGATGCGAGTTCAGCATTAATAGAGGGGAAAAGAAGACTTGGAGTCATAAGAAACTCAGATTTTAGTCATACATTTAAAAAAGGCATTACAAGCTCAGCTCGTCCAACTCAAGCAGAGTAGCAATTCATTTTTAGTAGTGTCTGGACATTATTAATAGAGCAATCATCATTTTAAATTTCATGCTCAATACAAGTATCCTATGAAAACCAAGATGTTCTAGGCTTGGCTCTGAGCCTGCCCCAAGCATGATGATGCAAAAAGGGCAAAAAAACCTAATATTCTGTGTAACCTATGTAAGTTTGGAATTTCATTTATTTTTAAAACGACTGTTCCTCAGATGTAAACAAATTCAGCACTTTGAGACTGCGCTCATTTTTCTTATGCAACTTCCTCCTTATAAGGATTGGCTTACCTTTAGGCTCATAAACCACACATATGATAACTGTTTCCAAATATGTGAAAGGTTCTGAACAGTCAGTATGACATCAACATAACCAGAGAAAACGCACTAAAATTCCTTCACACTTGCGCAAACGCACAGTACATCTAACCCAATATAATCTACATTTGATCCTACAAGGTGCACAAATTTGGGTGTAAGTGAATAGACTTGGACAGTGGTGGACTCTGCAAGTTTAGCTTTGAAGCGTAGCTATAGAATATGCTAAATAAAATCATACGGACATGTGGTTTCTTAACGAAGGAATACTCTCAGGAAAGTGAATAAGTAAATGTACAAATTTGCGAAGTCATAAAATTGTCCACACATTCAGGTAATGAACAGGGAGCTCCTCCAATGTATTGGAGACTTGGTGAATTACCAATAATTTAACACAGCTCAACAACCATGTAGAGATCAACACCTTTGCACACACTGGTTCGTTTAGCTTCAGCAGCATAAATTATGCAATAAATTAGTCTTTGTTCTTCAGAAAAAAAGAACAACAACTATAAATACAACCAAAAAAGGTATACAGCCTATTCTTTAAAACAAGACTGAGAAAAGGAAAAATGATAACAAATAATGACACCCCACCCCCCCCCAAAAAAACACCAGTTCACAAGAGCGGCAGGCTGCCCTGTGGTGCCAAAATAATGCCAAAGACGTAGAAGAGTCCCATGAGCAGGTTGAGTTTGGCAGTCTTTTGGGGGATCTTGGAGTAGTGTTGGCTGCGGAACTGCCTCTCCAGTGGGAAGGCCATAGGCAACGTGAGCAGGGGTAGCGCCATGCTGATGGTGTAGCGCGTGGCCAGGATGCAGAAGAGCACGTAGGGCACGAAGAGCAGCAGGTTGTAGATGACGTACGAGAGCGCCGGCCCCACCAGGATGGCCAGCGTGACGATGCCCGCCTGCCGGTCCGAGTCCATGTCGCGCGTGTTGTTGCTGTGTAGGATGGCCTCGGTGTTGAGCGCCAACGGCACGGCGTACACCAGTGGCAGCACCGACAGGTAGCCCACCTGCACGGCGTGGGCGAACATGACGGCCAGCGGGCCAAAGGTGATGAGGATGACCACGTCGCCCAGGGCCACGTACTTCAGGCCGATCCCTGGGCACAGGACACAAGGACATAAGGTGAGGGCTGGCCTGAACCAAACTGAAAGGATGAAGCAGATAATGAAGATTGGGTCTACTGATCCAGCCTTTGAGCCCATCAACAACTTCAAGTATTTGTATCTGAATATTTATAAAAAATTAACATTGAGCTGGATGGTACCAAAATGATCAATACCAATGATTAAGTTTGCTTTAACAAGTTTGAAATAGATGGTAAAAGGTCAAATGAAACATTTTTCACAACTGTCTATGAACTCCCTCAACTTTTCCCAGTAGTTAAAAAATATGCTCATCATATCCACTCACTGAAAACAAAAAATGAATTAATTCCAAGCTAATTAAAAGAACTATTGGTCAGTTACAAATACACAAATAATACCAGCACAGTGAAGTATGCACAATACTGATATTACTACACATACAATAATGTTCCATTTGGCTGACTGTTGTGCAATGACAAAACAATGATATGAACAGACTTGCGCAACTCCTAATACTGGGAGCTGGCTTTGCACAATTGATGTAGTTTTACACACACACACACTCACCTCCAGTATACAAAAATGAACTTGAGAGGCCTCCAAAATAGATGAGAGCCAGATGCTCAAGCCTCAGTGTGGATAGGAAATATAACAGCGTCGCACAGAGGCACCCCACGGAGTACAACACGGCACCGAACATCACCACGTCCTGTGGCTCCAATATCTGATCCACCAAAGTCCTGTCGTCGCTCTTCTTATGGTCGATCCCTTTGGAGAAGTCGTAGTACGTGTTCACCAAATTCCCCGCCCCGTGGACCACCAGAACGGCCACGGCACACACCAACAGGACCACAAGGTCCACGGAGCCTTCCAGCTTGTAGGCCAGCGCGCTCCCAAGTGCCACGGGGGTGAGCGAGGCGCTAAAGCTCCATGGTCGGAGAGCCAGGACATACGCTGCGCACTTGTCCTGCATATCCAGGGCCATCTTGCCCACCCTGGAGATCTTGGTGTTGTGATTTCGCTCCATGGGCGTCAGCTCCGGTGGCTTTGCCCCATTTAGTCCGTTAGAGCCCGCCAACACACACGTCTCTGCACTCGTTTTCTTTTGGCCTGCTGCCATGGTGACCTTATGTGGTGGTGGAGGAAGTACCTAAAAGGGTGTACCTAGCGGGAGATTGGCGCGCGCGCACGCACACACACACACACACACACACACACACACACACACACACGTGTGGTCAAAGAGTACATTCTGAGGTTAAATGAATGAATCGGTGATATAAAGGTTTGGACTCATACACAACTTGTAGGCTTCATCGTGATCATGCCTGAAAATATTCGACTTCATCAACTAACATGTTTCAAAGAGATTCCAATTTTAATACTGTATACCAACACAGCACTAGCAACACAATGACTTCGGAACAGTCACTCTTAGTTTTATGGATGTTGGAAAGCACATAGGCCATCAAATTAAAGTCGCAAGACTGAAAAAGACGCACCCAGATATTAGCTGGGGTAAAGCAAGAAAGTAACCTAAAGGGCGGATTAGTTAGCGAGAGCTAGAAGATTAGCACAATTAGCCACCGTACAAGAAGTGGACCAAAAACATTTGTATTCAACAGAACTGCAGACATTACTATTATTTCCGCTGTTAAACAATATCGACTTTAAGATGTCTTACGGACATTTCTGCCTCGGCTGTAGAAAAAAAACTGAGGTTGCTAAAGGGCAATGACATCTTGCTAAATGTGTAGCCAGAGATTACAGGAGATTATAAGAGATGGCAAACTATCTGAACTTCAATGCGATACAAAACTAGCTTTTGAGAAATAACGTTACCTGTTCTTGTCCAACTTTGTGAGACTAAAGAACTATTTTATGCCACGTTTATACATTCTTTCGTGACCCCTTCTAATGCAACACAAATTGGTCAAGTCTTAAACTGAGGTGCTGGCCACCAGCTAACGTGTCAATTCTAAGGTTATTTAGCTTAGCTATTTCTAGCTAGCAAGCCACTGCTAACCAGGCACAACACGAACGCCATTTCGTCCAGCCCTCTAATGTGCAACAGCATATATGAGACTCGTGGAAACAACATACGGCATCATATGGTCCTATAGGTTTTATGGACTAGACCTAGTCTGAGTAAAATTATAAGATTTGATTTTTACATTTTTTAAAGCGTTGACATTCTGGAGTTTGAAAGCTGTTTCGTCTGCCTTTTTTGTAATCAGTGTATTCGGTTGAATTGCCAGGGCTAATCCACTGTGACAACCAAATTTGAGAAAGAAAAAAAAATCCCACCTAGAATCACAGCCTTAAAGGCATTGCTAGGCTACTACAGTGAAATCATGACACAGATAGCCTAGATGTACAAGCCGCCTACCAAAAACCAACAAAAATAGCTATAGTTTTTATTAAAAATTATTATAATGATGGGAGATCATTGTGTAATGATGTGTAGATCATTTCAACAGAAAATAATAAAATTAAACTTTCCAAAATAAATTAGAAATTAAATGTAAATGGCTATTTACATAGCCATTGTATATTACTGAGTAAAAAACATTCCTCACAAATATTTAATCCTTCATGGGTTAATTACAAAAGATGAAACCAGACTGAAAGACCACACCAACTAAAGGTTAATAAATAATGTTTATTATCAGTTACTAACTGGTATTATTTATAAACAGTGCAATATTTTAGAAAAGTCTTGAATGAAGTGAAACTGAAATTAGCCATATTAGCGACCAAAACAACAAAGGACATCGTTTGGTTCATGATTACATTCTACAAGATAGAAAATGTTTCACTTTCCAAAATTACAGCTGTATAGTGGAGTTCTTTTGTCTTGCTGTTACAAACCAGACTGGATACCCATAGAACTATCCAATAATACATCATTTACAAACACAGGTTTAAAAATATTACATTTAAACCTGTGCTTAAATGGGCCTACATATGAAACAATTCTGGCCTTTGAATTATATGGAACAGTGGCGTAGACTAATTAGATATTGAGGTGCACAAAGGTCGTCTAGAAGTTACTTCACAGAATGCATCATCTTACATTTACATTTACATTTATGGCATTTGGCTGACAGAATTTACTTCACAGAATGCATAAAAAATGAGTCTACTCTAACGTTAACCTGAACGTTTACGCTAAACTACCTATGGATGGCAGTAAAAATATGTAATATTTAGCTAGCATGCTACTGGCCAAATACGAATCTTCCCGAGAACAGTATATAATTTGATAAAATACATATTTTTATATATTTTAATTGAATTACATATTTAGGATTTTAGACTTGATGTATATATTATGTTTTAAATACTTTTACAGAACCAGTTTACCGTTTGTCTACCATGGATGATCCACATAAATAAGAAGGGCAAAAGTGAACGTCAGGGTGAGTAAATCATCGTATGTTCAGGCAGGTTATTAAGGATTAACGTTAAATTAAAGTTCGTGAATTACAGATGTGTAGTGTAATCCCTAAAAGAAATATTCCATTGTAGGGGCTGTGAGATTAAGTCCCCTACTGGGGTAGGATAATCTAGTATCAGTCTAATAATTTTTTTGTATGTTTGTCGACTGAATGGTATTTTTCATCCTGATTGTGAGTGTGTATGTGTATGAGAGCCCAGCAATCAACTGTGAATATGAGTATAGTGGACGCGTTTGTGCATACAAGAGAATCAAATTTATTAAATACATTAATCTAAAACAGCTAAAAGCGGTTAGACTGTAGGCCTAATCCGTACTGATTGAATTACAGTACGTACAGCTGGTTTCTTTTACTAATACTTGTCAGGCAGTGATCTCCATTGAAGTAATGTGAGATCATTTGGCAGGCTGTGGAGGTGTGCTTTGAGAGTTTGAGGAAAAATTTCAACTATAGCTCCACAGTCTGGAACGGTGACCGCCACTCATTTCGGATCGAGGCAAACCGGAGATTTCGCTCTTCCTACCTGCACCCTATTCTGCATTGCAGGGAAGCTATTGGACAAACTCTTAGCTCCGATGGAACAACAGTTAACCAAAGAGTAATAAATGGTGGAGAAATTAAATAAATACTCGCTTCGGGCAAAAATTTGGACGGCAACACTGCAACTATGGTATGCCAGACAAATACGCGAAAAGAAGAGTGCGCCGGGTTTATTCTTTTGGCGGTGGTTATCGGCGTCTTCTTAATGGTGATGCATGAAGCCACAGCTTTTCCTACTTGGAGATTTGAGGTATAGTGTGAATTTCTCCTTACCAAGATGGTTCAGTACGCTACTTCACATCAAAAGTACATGACGCGGAGCAGAACGCGGCATCAGTTGTGTGCGCAACGTGCATGTATGATATCGTTAGGCAGAAACCGAAAGCATTACAGTGCTCAAATGATCGATAGTTTGAGGACAGATTGTGGATTTTGATGACTGTGCATTATTATCATACATAAGTTAGGTTTAACTTTAGACTTGCTTTCGTTATTTTATGATCAGCCCTCTTGGACGTTCTGCATGAGCGTAATTATGACAACATTTTGTTTGTTTGTTTCATTCCGAACAATAATTAGCCTAGTAAGGAAACATTAACTGTAGCCATATATTTTGTTATATTGACTGTGAAAATGAAAATGTATAACTTCCGACATCGTCGTCAAGTCAAGACACCATACTTCAAGTATTGCTAGAAAGTCTTCTTGTCAGTTACGGAATAGTACATTCATTAAAACTACAACGCAACAACCACAAGCCACAACACTATGCTACATCGCATGTATTATGATAATCAATCATTTAACTTTTCTCGTATTTTATGGATGATGAAATAATTGTGGATATATGCCCATGAATGAGTGATCTTAACGCGCGAATTATGACAACTATCAAGATTTGTTACTTTAACAGGACAGGCCGTGCTGTCAGCATCTGTCGCACGTGCCTCTTGTCTGACGTATCATTCTTGCAGTTCCTTAGACCGCAATCATACGATGATTTATTAAAACTGCCTGGCACGGCAGTCTCATACCGATGTGTGTGTTTATACATACACTGTAAAAAGTGTATAAAAAGTTTGTAACTTTTATGGGACGTGTCTTGCACACGTCGAGGAGGCGTTCTGCGAGGGTAAACGTTAGTCGAGTTTAAAGTCAGGTTAAGACAAAGTGTGTTTTCTGGTAGCGCTTAATACAGAAGCCCTTGTGAAAGGGCCACACTATTCATGTCACTGATTAAGCGTGGGCTGAGTATGTGATTGACAGAAACTTCAGCCACTTAGTGTGCTCTACATAGCTCCTCTCGGGCAAGTCATTCAGTTCCATAATGGACGTTTTTTTACTCTTAAAGTTTCACTTAAATGTTTTTTTTTTTATTGTTATTTTACTGTTTGTACCAATTTGTTTGGGCAGGCCTATTCATCCTACCAATGAATGTTTCTACCACAAAGGCTCTTCACATCCTAAAAACGCCCATGAGCTTGGATGGTGTATGTGTTTCTGTTACTTCTTTATATCAGCCTGTGGGCCTGTGAAGTAAAGGTAGATAATGTGAAGGATTTCACCAGAGCACTGTAGCATCAACAAAAGCATTTAGCATTATTTTCACACACACACACACACACACACACACACACAATTAGGACCAAATTGTTGGCATTGATCTTTAAACAGCAAGGAAACTGGATTTACAGTCTTATAGAATTATTAAGGTGGAAGAGGGTTTTTGGTAAAGAGGAGGTTTTGTATTTAAATGTTTGCTTAGAACCCCCTACCTCTCACAACCTAGCACATCTAGCACAACACTTATTTTAAAGATTGCAACCATTCAGTGTGTGGCATGATTGCATTAACTCGAACCTCCAGCGTTATGTGTGCACTTCTACAGGACAGTGCACATATATGCACCGACCCCTTCTCCAAATTATATAACGGCACATCAAAATGAAGGAACACCAACTCTGGCAACACACCTCCATCCCCGAAAGCAAACCCCGGCTTCAACCGAGGGTCCGTGCTCTCGCCTTGGACCTCAAACGGCATGGTTTTTTTTTTTTTTTTTTTTTTTTTCCTCTCCTCTCCCGTTTTCCATTTCTTTTCTTCAGGAAAAAAAGGAGAACGTGTCTGCCAAGAGAGTGCAGCTTAGAACAACAAGACTGTGAAAGCATGTGATATAAAGCCAGACTACATGGCCTGTTCTGGGACTGTTTCGACTCAGGAATGTCTCCTCCCCCGCCTTCTCCCTCTCCCTCTCTATAAACGACTGTTATCAGCTTTTTACAGGGAATCCATATGGGTCTTCTTGATGTTTGGCTGAAGGCCAGTCACCGAATGCGGCCTGCCGTTAACTGGTGGGGCCCACGAGAAAAAAAAAAGAAAAAAAGAAAACAGTCACGGAAGCACATCGTCCCGCGGGGCTGCGGACGCTCGGCCTGGAGAACGCGAACTCATGAGAGGACGGTGAGCAGGAGCTCGAGGTCCATGTCTGGCGCAGTGGGGTCTGAGCCTGTAAACTCTCAACCCAGAGGCCTCCTGGCAAGGGGCGAAGGTGCGCTCGTGTGTGTTCTGAGGCAAAAGGCTTGGGTTCAGCGTTGGGTTACTGCTGGGGTAGTTCACATCTACATTGGCACTTCATAGACAGAACAGTTCAGCAGTACAGACAAAACACTGCCGTGGCTGATACTGGAATGATTTAATGGAGTACATTGCCTTTGATGCTTAGTTTAAGCATTTGTAGACTTTTATTTTTGGCAAAAGAGGGAAAACAACTTCCTGTGATGTTCTTTCATATTTACAGAGCAAAAATTTTACCAAATGAGGAAGGTAATTTTCCTTATAATAGCATATCTATCTTGTGTTCACTGTTTAATGACATGTGTGTGTGTATGTGTGTGTGTGTGTCTATGTTTTCTTTGGTGGGAATGGTTCCAATGGCTCACTGCTACCAAGAATTTTTATTTCCCTCTCTGGTTGTTCCAGAGAAGTCAAATATACTAACTTGCAAAATGATGCGGTCATCCAAATTTTTCAACTGTCATCCAGTTACATAAGATGCATGTGTAGAACGGTGTTTCAAACACGCAGTCTGAGTGGAGCTGTGGCTGCAGGAGTCGAGACTGCACTGGGCATTCTACAACTGCAGAATCTCTCGGTGGACATTTCGACTGGCCGCTCGCATCCTTACGAACGACTTTCACTGCAGTCGTAGAGGCCGGACTCGACACAGTGAAGTCTCCATGTTGCTCATTCAGAGGGTTGCTCTTCAGAGGTTTTGATTCTATGCTTTTATTTTGATTCTATGCTTTTTTTTTTTTTTTTTTTTTTAGTGAAAGTCCATGTTACCAAGGAGACAGGGGCGGTGTCATGACTAGTGCTAACCTGCACTTATCAAAACAACAATGAGCAAAGAATCATTGATTTGATTCACTCGTAGTGTGTGAATTATTGAACAATATTCAATATTTTTCAAATTAATGCAGTGCCCATTTATGTAATTATATAATGCACAAGTAGATACTGAACAGCATGTTGACCCTGAATGAATATAAAACCGCTTTACTCAACTAATCAGGCCTCTTGTTTTGAAGTAAGTTTTTTTTGATGGGCCTCTTAATATTATACCAAAATGTTTCTTGTGTAACTGAAATCAATTTAGACCTCCTATACTAAAGATACAGGGGGCTATTTTCAGTCCTGTTTAAACAGATTCTCTGCTGCTTGACTACTTACTCGCTCTTGCACTGGTTCAGTACAATGCCACCCACCAAAGCAAGTATTCTTTGCATATTTTAAATCATGACTTGTCTGTCTAATTAATTCAAGATGCTCTGGTTTAAAACAAACCATTTTTGAGGAGAAGAGCCATTACTCCTTCTGGAGTACACATGGGGAAAAAACGAACTAGCATTAATAATCGCCTGGCTAATCTGAGATTTTTTTGTCCAAGGAAGAAGCGGACATCTCTGGTGTTTTGATTATTGGGATTCGTAAAGATGCGCGGTCCCACGCGCTTCACCTGTCCAGGAACAAGCGCTACACACTGACACCGGAGAAGCTGAAATGGGACAAATTCAAGCTAACTTACAAGTACGAATTAGGCTTGTGTGTTTGCATGCTCTCGCCCCATGTGTTAAATTACATACTTTCGAACGTCCTTGTCCGTGTTACTTAACGCTTTGCAGTGTCAAGATCATCTTAAATGAGAGTTTTCAGAGATATACCTGCTCTACGGTTTAATGATGATTTCTGTGCTACTATGCTTTCGGAAAAACTGTTTGTCAACTCTGCCAAAAAAAATGTCCACAACTTGTCGGAAAGAAATGTACTGATTTGCTGCAGACTTTATTTGCTAACGACTTCTAGTGTTTCCTGACAGTCTGAGTCTGTCTACCAAACTGTAACAGTGCTCAGAACACGAATCACACCAGCCACTTTATTTTAAAAAAACCTTCCTTATACCTACACACACATAAGCATCTTTATGAGGTGCACCTATCTTAAATGAACCTTTTATAACGTGGTTACCATCTGTAGTCCATATGTTGGCATGCACAGCGAGTCAACCACCCCGTACGTCACTGATCAACTTCTGCCTAAAGGATGGACAATTCTTAACTATTCTTTCAGTGGTTGTGGGGGTTATGCTGGTACTATTATACAGTACTGCAGTGTTACATGGATTTCTGTAGTCAGAGACCGACCAGTGAAAAAGTCTAAGAACCCAATTAACACATAGCGTGTATGCTAGCAGACGGGCAGGAGGTTGTGTACACCTGTAAGGTGTTTTTAATAAGGGTCTGGCATGTGTATTCCTGCGCAGTTTAAAAGTCGTGTTTTTGGCGTTACGTAAGACGGTTATGTTTGTAGCGTTGTGTAAACCCAGCGTCTGTTCTGTTTGTGCAGGCTGTTGTCGTTTCCACGGAACCTGATGAACGCGAGTGACACGCGTAGGGGTATCGCCAAAGCCTTCGCCATGTGGAGCGACGTCTCACCATTCAGCTTCCGAGAGGTGCCCGCAGATCAGGACGCCGACATCAAAATTGGTACGGGCCTGCTGGGTCTCGCGAGTTCAGAACAGCACCCGGGCCGGGAGGGCGCCAGCCTAAACATCGGCTGTTCTTAGTTAAAACACGCCTGGAACATGGCAGAACAAGAGTGGTCGTAATATCGTTGGTTCTGTTCAGCTGAAATGGCAGTGAATCACTTGAATGGCAGAACTGTTGACTGGTTTTTCATTGGTGACTGGTATGTGATTTATTGGAAAAGGCCAAACGCAGATAAAGTGCACGTGGAATATTTTTAACTCGTTAAATGCAATGTGGGCACAGAGGTGTATATATGGTGCATTCGCCTTTCCAGATGTGGGGCACATTTAGGATTAAATAAAGAAATTTATCTGCTAAAAGGCAAACTTTGAGCGCACATATAAGTCATAAGTTCAGATGAGGCAAATTCTTAACTAGCATTGACATTTTGGGGGGACTCGAGTCACTGTTGTGCCAGGATCTCCCCACAAAGATTAAAAACCTTTAAAAAGTCTTATGAATCAAATCTAATAAAATAAATAAATAAATAAAAACAAAATGTGACACACAAGTGGCTGGCTGCCTCGGTTTTAATGGAATTTTGGCCACACACTGGACATCCTGGGTCAAATTCAGAAGTCGATCCTCGTGGGATTTCAAAATTCCTGTCAGAGTCAGTGTCCGTAACCGGTGTCAAAGAAATTACAGTCAATCCCAGCGTATGTGCACGTCAGGGAGACACTGAGCGCTGGTTCCAGCACAAATTTGCGGAGCTGACTCGTCAGATTTATGGTCCTCTGGGCTTTTTTTTTTACAGCTTTTGGAGAGTGTGCGGTGTGCTGATCTCCAGGCGGTTGTCTGTGCTCATGAGTGAGTGTTCTGTTCTGTCAGGCTTCTATTCCGTAAACCACACGGACTGTCTGCAGTCCTACCTGCATCACTGCTTCGATGGCATCACCGGTGAACTAGCCCACGCCTTCTTCCCCCCGACCGGAGAGATCCACTTTGACGACGACGAGTACTGGATTTTGGGCAAAATGCGTTTCAGCTGGAAGAAAGGCTGGTGGTTTTGAATCATCTTTTTTATTTATTTATTTTACTAGTGTCTCTCTTGGTAATCTAGGATTTAGACTGATGACAGCAAGGTCACATAAGAATTTAACCCAAATGCAACTCAAATTTCACCTAAAAAGACTGAACTCAGCTCTGGCTTAGAGATCCCTGATCTTGTGTTGGCATGGTTACAACCTCCCAAGGGTCATTGGCATTTGTGACTAGGTGCATTTGCACAAGCTAGCCTTGGGCTAGTATCTATTGGTATAATGTCCAAAGGACAGATAAACGATAAGTATTACCCTAAAAAGACCTGCAACAGCAGAAGATTCTGTGTACTTAAAATCACACTGAAGGCTGAAGTGTTTGACAGGCCAGATTAAGAGCGCATCTTTATCGTAAATACTTGCTTCCTTTCCAGCAGGCAAAATGCATTTTATTCAGTGTAATTCAGCATTCCCACCACATGGTGTCTGATTAAAGGTGATGAGACCATTTTGTATGGGCACGCGTGATTTTGGTGCAGGTGTGTGGCTGACTGACCTGGTGCACGTAGCAGCTCACGAGGTCGGTCATGCACTCGGCCTGATGCACTCGCAGAACCCCACAGCCATAATGCACCTCAACGCCACGCTGACGGGGCGCAAGATAATCACACAGGACGACGTCTGGGGCCTGCAGCGACTCTACGGTGAGTAACCAACCCGACCAAAACCGTTTACACGCGAGCAAATTGTTTAACGGCAGCGGGAAAGGTCGCATAGCGTACGTTTATTCAAAGCTGGTTAAAAATTCCTCTCTCTCTCTATCTCTATCTCTAGGATGTTTGGATAGGTTATTCATCTGTCCCGCTTGGGCTAGGAAAGGCTACTGCGAAAGCAAACAGAAGCTGATGCAGAAACACTGTCCATACAGCTGCGACTTCTGCTACGGTAAGAAGCAGCTTCTCGCTCCAGAATCAGGAGTCCACTAGCATTCAAAGGTAGCAGATATATCGTTTACTTCTTCACCCCAGCTGAAGTTACTGTGGTGCAGGCACATGTTAATCACAGTAAAAAGTTCTTTATTGTAATATGCAATTCGATACAAAGTATAAAATTACAATGAAATCCTTGTGCTACTGTAACATACGGACAACACAGAAATAAACGAATGAATAAATGGGGAAGGTGAGAAGGATCTTAAACTCTAAGATATCGGTATGGACATAAATATGAGGAAACATTAAATATGTTGAATGTATGATACTGCTGTTTGTAGTATGCATGTAACAGTGGGGTAACATTAAGTCAATATCATGAAACTGATGACTTTTTTCCATACATTTTTATTATAATTATTGAGCTGAATGGGTCCAATATGTGTCATTCTTATACCTAATGCACCAATATTAGTCAGCAATTAAAGGCTTTGTGTCTGACAAAAATACTGTATGCAGATATAGATAAAGTGCTTATCTAACTACAGGACCCCCACAATCACTGTGCCAGTTAAAGTTAAAAACATGTACTTGTATAACAGGTACAATATGAACGAAAAGGCAATTCTGAGTGACATCATAAAATATTCTACTTTTTGGAAGGATACTGTCTTACTTGTGCAAAAGTTTTCGGCAAATATTCAGAAGGAAGAAAATACTTTCTGGCAGGCAAACGCACACTTCATTAGATTTTTAGCAAACTGACTAGGGCATCATTAACAACGTTGCTGTCTTTTTGTAGTCTTCTACCACCCAATAAGCCTTGAAGATTAAAATCTTCAAGAGCATCATCAGTAAGGAGAAGTATGCCTGAACACCGCTGCATACAGGAGGGAGTGCGTCCCCACTGGCCAACTGCATTTTTCCTACTTTCCCCACTTTTCAGCATATTCATTACAATGGTACATGCCTAGAATTTAATTGATCTATTATTAATATCATTATATTTTATTCCTGCTAGCAGGCCCAACCCAACAGCCTAAGCCAAAATAAACAAGCAGACGTGGCCAGAAATCAAGCAGAACATTTTGTTTTTCTGTCTTATTAAGCTTTTATTATTGAAACCTAAATGGTTTATTTGAAATTTGGAGTGGTTTCTTTTAACTTGTGTTGTTTATTTGAATTGGCTCTTTGAAAGCACATCTATTTCTGCAACAATAAGTGCCCTTTTAAAAGCTGTGTGTGTGTCTGACATAGACATCTATATTCTCAATTTTAGAGTACTTAAAAGGTTAATACTTGAGAGGTTTAGGTTTGGCAATACAGTAAAATAATTTTTCCAGAGAAAGCATAATTAGAATAGTCCAAATAAAATTAAAATTTAAGATTGAATTTATTTGTACAGTATAACCATTACAGAGCATGACTTGCATTAAATTTACAGCAGATGTATAATACACTTTTGATGAAAAGTCATTAATTCATTTGCCATGTGGCTATAAATTCTGTCTGTCAAGTTATAATAGCCTATCCCTTTCCAAAGCCATTCAGTGTTCTGGTATCTAACTCTCCACCTGTCATTTAAGAAAAAAAAATTCTCTTCCTGTTTCATTCTACAGGTGTGTGTAGATTCCTTATTAGATCAAGAATGAACAGGTGAATACGCAGAAAACTGGTCTTGGACCAGTGTGAAGCATCAAACATCAATCAACGGGCTTTAATGTCACTCGTGAACGTCTCTGGGTCCATTTGTAGCAGCCTGGCAGGGTAGTTGAGGGATCTGAGAAAGGCCCAAGGCTCAGGGATCCAAACTTTCCCAGCCAGACCCGTGTCCTGGAAGGACACGACAGGAAACGTCTCCTCCGCGAGACTTCCTGAGATGGACAGCTCCTCTGTCGAAGGGCTGGGCTTCGGTTTGCTCGCAGGACAGGGAGAACGCAGTTCCTAATCTGGTTCTGATTGCAGCCAGGGCAAAGTCTGGTCTTATGGGGGAAATTTCTTGCGTGAAGACAAGCCACTGGAATCTTAGCATGTGGTTTGTGGGCCTCACATGCAGGAGGAACAACTTTGTGTGGATGAAGACCAAAGCTTGAACTGTTCCTCCTAGTTAGAAGTTGGTACAGATGCCAGATTTTTTTGGGGGGTTATGTGGCTAACAATCATTCTTATTGAGAATGCAGTGTAAATGTTCCGTAATGACATCTGGTTGTTTTTTTTTGAGGCCAGTTTTGCTTTTCCTCCAGTGACTGATCCATCAGGTCTTTTCTCACAACGGAATGTGAAGGCAACTTGCATATAGAGCTTTACATGCACAAATTGCAGATACTGACAACAGCACTTGTAATGACCATGTCATAATGCCCAAACAGCATTCCCCTTTCCTACCATCACTCCGACACCCAAGCCACCCCGGACCAAACAAAAGCTTGTTGCAGAGGGAAAGACACTCACCTTCCGCTGTGGAAAGAAGATTGCTGCAAAGCAGGGCAAAGTGTAGTAAGTGGATGTTCTTTTATACCTGAATTTTGGAGTTGGTACTCCGACACTAGCAGCTGTAGGTTTTTGAATTGCTATAAGGTTTTTAAAAGAATATCCACAAGCTATGTTTATGAAGTTATGTTTCATGATTGTGTTTTCAAGGCTTCCTTAGTTTACATCTTGAACCTCTAGTTTGATTATAACCCTATGTTTTCTGAACACTCTGACTGTGGCAGCTGGTACAAAGACGGTGAGCTTCTGGAAGTTTCTCACCAGGGCTACATCTCCCTGAAAGATGACCACTTGAGCATTGTGGCGAACGCCATCAACGAGGGTACGTACACATGCGTCGTGAGGAAGAAGAACAAGGTTTTAACAAACTATTCGTGGAAGGTGCGTGTGCGCTTCTGAGGAGTCCACACACTTTGGAGTCCACTTCAGGGTGGATGCTAGTCAAGCAACAACTTAAGGGAGCACAGAGGACAAGACCAGAATGCGGCTCCATCCCAAACCCAGTGTTGCCTTCTCTCTGCCTCTGTGTTCTCCTGATATAACGAGGTCCACCATTCTGGGATCATGGGCTGCGTAGGACAGCGGGCAGCACTGAAGAAACAGAGAAGAGGCAGTGGGACCCAAAGCTTATGATCACCACGGAAACCCACTCACTCGGACACGGTCCTCCACATTAATACATAAATCTGATTTATAAGTGTCAGGGTTACCGTGCAGTCATCTGTTTGTAAATGTTAACTTGGGTGCAACGTAATGATAATAAAAAAAATAAAAAAAAAAACTCGTCACCATTTCTGCTTTTCAGTAACACTGTTGCAGTGGACTTTGTTTTGACGATCGTTAACCAGCACTGCTGATCAGGGAGCATCCAAGACTGAACTCCTCTAAAAGCAAAATGTATTGAATTACTCGGTGCTTGTTTTACGAATGCAAGGCACATCCTGTGCAGCCATCATTAACGCCCATACCCTTCAGTCACTTTGAAGGGTAATGTGTCGGATTCACCACTAGGGGCAGTTTGGATTTCTGCAGGCTGTAGCACAGTAGCTAATGTGTGAGCTCTGAACAGTTTAATGGCAGTTGGGTTGATTTAAAGCAGGCTAGCAATCGAGTTAGTGGAAACGCATGCAGACTACAGCATTCATTAACCAAAAACATCCAACAGAGCCAAAGATGCTTGAGAAATCCCGGGTTCCGGCTCAGACTCAGGGAGTCTATATAAATCAGAGAGAGGGAGCTTCTTTTATTCATCACTACTGCTTCTCAATGCCTAAATCATTAAGCATTTATGACTAAAATGGAGAAAATTGCCTTGAAAGGAATTTCACTCTGGCTTTCCCACTAATAAAATGGAGAAGACAGACAAAGATCTCTTGATTGCGCAGAGTATGTGCAGTGCAAAGAATGACCTCATTTTTGGACATCTGGTGTAGGGGTTGCTTTCAAGGCTACCCCCCCCCTCCTTTTTGTTGTTTCTGTTTTAAAACTCTTCTTTACAGCCTTCAACCGTTTTTTCACTACATCAACAGAAGCATCAAATGACTTGAATATAAGTGTATAACTAGACTTACAAATAGTTTATTTCTTCCAATACAATGTTACCTTTGCCAGTCACAGCTTCCAGTGCACTTTGGCATTACTACATTATACAACTACTGTTGTGGATCCAGGATATGCAAGTGAAACCAAAAAGTGGGTTTTAAACATCAATGGTTCCTTGCTGACTGTGGGAAAAACCAGGTTTGATATTTCAACTCTCAAGTCTAAACAAACAATGCTTAGACTTGTTGAACTATACTGACAGATAAAACCTTAAAACGTGGATAACGAGCGATAATGGCTGTGATGAACATGGGGACAGAAAACAAACAAAAAAAAAAAACCCCACACACACAGACATACGTAAAGCCAGAAGACCAATCTGGGCTTCTGTTATATAGGAGCAGTTGATTGCCTCCAACCGCTAGGAGAAACCGGAGCAGTCGAATGTCTTTGAATTGCTCCATCCCAACGGAGAAACAGAAGAGAGTCTATCTGTCTCATTGAGGTTTGGAGGAAGGTTCACCCAGTTTTCAGCTTGGCTCTCTTAAATTGAGTCCTGGCAACAGCGCCACAGAGATGCCAAGGAGCAACTTTGCTCTGGCCTGGTACATGAGGAGGCAAGAGATGGAGGCTCAGAACTTCAGACTGAATCCTGGCCCAGACTTAGACAGTCCCTGGTTAGCAGTAGTCAGGTGGAACCCGGTGTCTTTTAGATCGTCGTCACCCTGAAGGACGATACAACAGCATGAGTGTGAGAAGACATGAGAAACAACTGCGCAAACCAGCAAACGAGGTAATAAAACCAAAGGGTGCGTTCAAAATTCTCATTCGCCAGTGATAAAGCCTGTGTATTAAGAATGCACTGACAGCATTAGATGCACTAAAATGATCAAGGCCTCTTGTCTACTGATCCTTTAAATCAGTCAGATAATCATTGTAAATCATATTATTTGAAGGAGCCAACCTTCCAGTTGCAGGTTGGCTCTAGACAAGTGTGTTTGCCAAACTCTGTAAAGGTAAATGTAGGGAGGTGGTGTGTACCAGCTGGCTGTAGCCCAGGCCTCCCTCTGGGGCTCGGGGGCTGGTTCCTCGCTTCACACGCTGCTGCTCGCTTTTGGCGGGCCAAGTGGGGAACATGGACGGATCGATGGGGATCGGGGTCTCCTGGAAATACCCGTGCTTCAAGGCCTCGTCGGCGCTGATCCGCTTGGCAGGGCAGTAGGTAAGGAATCTAGAGATTTGAAAAGTTGGGTAGATTGAGTTATTAAAGTGATTAAAAATAATAACTAAAAAATATGATGTGTGCTTTTTTTATGTTTAAATTCCTAACTGAACCGTTTCGTGAAATAGATAAAAGACAAAATAATTCACAAAACATACAGGATTACAACAGGATCTCAAGGATGCCAACTATGCATTTTTTGCGCATTAGGCCATTCTCTCAGTGTAAATTCACTAAAATCTAAATTATTTGGCATGCAATGACCCTCCTCCACCAAAAAGTTTCCCCATCATTGTACCTGAGAAATCTGATATCACTAGAAAAAATCTCCGACTGAAATCTTGCTGTAAATAAAAGTTTTCTACCTAACCAACAATTTCTCCCAGAGTCCGAATCCGACCGCTTTGCTTTCTGTATGTTTTGTCTGGCAGATTTGAACGTTGGGCAGAGGAAATGTGCAGTGACGGCACTGTCTGGACAGAGTGCCACATCTGTGCTGCTTTGGGAAACTGCTGTAGGAGCAGTTTTGGGACGAGCTCACCTCTCTCTAAATAAACAAAATCATTGTCATTAGAAGTGGGTTTTATAAATAAAATAATGTGCATTAAATATCAAGAATGAAGACAGAACTCTTGCTCTTATGGAGCAGATCCACAGGGGTCCTGTAGCTTTGGCCCACGCCATGTGGATTCCACCAGCACATTCTGTTGATGGGATCTTGCTGAAAGCCGCTTGTTTAACTAATAAGGACATCTCTCCCTGGCTTGATTATAAACATTCAATGGCGCTGGCCAGGCCGAACTTGTCGTCTCTCACCACAGCAGCTGATCTTGGACCATGCGAAATTATAACATTAACCGAAGACTCAAATGGGGCCAAAGGTCTTGTCATCATCATAGAATTCCTTTACAGATTTCAGAGGGACCACGGAGCTCTCCAGCACATTTGCACCAACTTTCAAACGCCAGCATACCTAACTGATGAGGCCAAGCACTAATGCAAATACTCAACAAAACGCCCAGTTTGCACCAGGCTGGCGCTCGAATTAGGGAAAGTGAAGGCAGGAACATCACAAAACGGCTCTTACTCTCCCTCGCTATTTTGGACATCAGTAAAAGCCTAAAGTAAACAGATCTCGCATGACCTCTGACATGTGCGACAGTGCAGGGGAACGCAAAACGACGCAGACGCACGCAAGCGTGCCGACACGCGTCCTTCCGTTCACTCCTACTGGTTGATCTGGTGTGAGGTGGGTTACATGATCACTAAAGCACAGACCAGTGCAGACCTTTTTACACCATGAAAGTTACCGCCGTTATCTTGCGTAATAAATGCGCAGAAATATTAGAAGTGTGGAACGTTTACGACCATCATGCTCAGTTGCTCGTCATGCCACGGCCCTGCTCTACAGCGACATCTGGTGGTGACCCACCGAACTCTGACGCTCAAACGTCGGCTGGTAGAAACGCGGGTGAATGTCCGACCTGGCACTCTGGATAATACTTTGAAACCTTCTCGAAATTTTTTAGCTTGTAATTCTGTTGATATGGCAATTTTTCACCAACATTTTTCGAAGTATCTTTTCGTTACGATCTTCTGATGTGGAATGCGTATTCATGATTGCCCAGGCATCTTTGCCTTTGTACTAGGTGATTATGGGGAAAAATTCATTTAAAATCAATCATCAAACGTGTTACTGGGTGCAGGTTTCGTACGACCGGACCAAGTTAGGCCAGTTACCCCGCAGTCCAGTAAAGCACGAGGATCCTCCTGCCACAGCTTTCCATGAAGGCACAGAGGATGCAGAGAGGAAAAGGCTCCATTTCCTGCTATCAGGACTGCAGACTAGCTGGTGTCATCTGTCTGCCGTGCGACTAGTGGGAGGCCCAGGCGAATTCCACAGGAGAGAAGCTTCTCCTGCTGCAGACACTTGTGTGTTTGTGCACGTAATAAGGCACACACACCCTTCCCGAAGTGTGGTATTTAAAACTAACCTGCGATGTCCTACACATGTTTAGGCTGAAGCAGTAAGCCATATACTCACTGAATGGTAGAACTATAGGAACCTCGCAAAAAACCACAGGGCACAGAAGGGGAACCACAGGCTCATTCCTGAAGCCTCCAAAACAGGACTCACTTGTTCATGAGGTCGAAGCCCTGGTCGGAGAGCAGGGCTCCAAATCGTTTGCGCAGGTTGTTATAGGGGTAATCTGTAAAAGTCATCTTCTTCACTGCAGGCAGCTCGCTGTACCCTGGCCAGATCTTCTCACTAGGAGAGCCCAGGTCCTACAACACAGGAAGAGAGAAGTCATGCGCGCACACAGCTTCACGCACTTAACATACAAACAGCTTTGAGGGGGGTCCTGGTGTCCCCCCCCCCACAGCTCATTCTGAATACTACTGACCCTTCGCTGAACACTCTCAACCTGGGAAACTCAGTGTTGGGCAGCTGATCTTGCCAGATGTGTGTGCGCGCGTGCGTTTGCGCATTAGCATGACTGACATGCACTAACTGGATCACGTGTACAGGATCAGGGAAGTCCCTCATAAAATATTTATCCTGCGGTTTAGATGAATCACTGATGTGATCACTCAAGTGTCCTAGAAGGCCAGTGCATTCTGTGCCTTTTCCTTCAGCTTTTATTTTCCCAGCCAAAAATGTAGACAGACACAGACGGAGGCAGTCAATCAATCGGGGAGACATACAGTCGGAGAGAGACAGGCAAAAAGAAACAGACGGAGAGACTCGCACAGAAAGATGGACAGACGAAGGCAGTGCGTTCCCAGGACCTCCTAATCCAACCCGAAGCTCACCTTGAAGATTTTGTTGATCTGGTCGATCTCGGACTTGCCGGGGAAGAGTGGTTTCTGCGTGAGGAGCTCTCCAAAAATGCAGCCCACTGACCACATGTCCACAGCTGTGGAGTACTCCTGCCATGGACGATGAAATCAAACACTCTTATCCTTCCTAACTTTACGCGCCATTAGCATATTCCATGGAAATGCTGGAATTTCACTTCCAGTTTCCAAATGGATAATGGAGGTTGTGACTCAGGGAGCCGATCTAAATGTCTAGAGCAGTTTTGGCGTGTGTTATTTACTGGCCATTCTTCCACAGGACTGGCCACTCACTGACCTTTGCCCCCAGGAGCAGTTCGGGACCACGGTACCAGAGGGTGACCACCACAGGTGTGTAGGGTTTCAGAGGAGAGCCATACTCTCGAGCCAGTCCAAAATCTCCAATCTATGGAACACATAAGCCGAGAAGCCAATCAGCAGAGTTTACTCATTACAGAGTGATTACAACTATATGTATAATAAAATTACTTAAATACTACTGAACTTCAAATTTGCATGCAAAAAGAATTTGCAGGGACTTGTATGTAGCTGACTGACTCCAGAGTGAGAAGAAACTGTTCCTGAGTGCTCGGTTGGGTGAGAAGAGCCCTAGAAGCTGTTCTCAACCTGGACGAGAACGGCACCTTTAAAATGCCCTTGTGACTCAGCAGCAGGTTGGAAGTCTTCAGGTCGCGATGCAGGATCCAGTTGTCATGGAGATGGCGAACTCCCCTCAGCAGCTGGATCATCAGAGTTTTCACTTCACCTACGCGGAGAAGTCATGCGATTACTCAAGTTAAAATGTTAAATGCGCGATGTTAAAAGGCAACGAAACCAACGAAGGTCTGGTTTGAAACAATGATAATGACATCACTGTACCTGGGAGAAAGGGCTGCTTCATGGTTTCCATTAGACTTTTCAGGTCATGCTCCACATAGTTCATCACTATGTAGATTTTATCCATATTACTGCCCACCACTATCTCCTACAACAGATGTGGACACACATAAGACGCGTCGTTAAATTAGATTATTCACACATTTCACTTACAAACCAACCACTTTAAGATAAACTAATTAAAAGAGTAATATTCCTCAACATTCCACTTTCTTGACCTGAGCTAAAAACACTGACTGAAAACGTCACATCCCTGAAAAAGACGAAAACCGCTTAACCAGCTCACCCGGACAGTGACGATGTTCAGGTGCTGGGCCTTTAGGATGGTGTTGATCTCACGGAGGGAGGTGATTGGAAACCCCTCCTTCTCCTTCTCCATCTTCAGCCTCTTGAGGGCCACGATTTCATCCGTCTTCTTGTCCTTGGCTCTGTAGACCACACCGTAGGTACCTTCTTCGATACGGTTCAGACACTGGAACTCCTCCACGCTGCGGCAGCCCTGCACACATACAACGTTCATACGTCCTCCGAGGTGCCCGATTACTAGATAAAATTTTTATTTGAGTTGGTATTTTGAGATACATTTCTAACTGTAGAAAATTAGGGTTAGAGATAGAAGGCATCTATAGCACATCTCAGGTGTTCCAGCGTCCTGTATGTGGCTCTAATAAAATGATTGGTGAGTGCACATGTCCAAACGGTAGTCATTTTTGACCATGTTAAACTCATGGGGTGTTTTTTGGGGTTTTTTTCTTGTGAAGACGTGGCAACTGTGCTCAGCACCTGTAGGGCGGGCAGGTACTTGGGCAGCTCTTTCTTCAGCTCTACGGGCGAGACGGGCGGCGAGTCTGGAACGTAGTGGTCCTCCGGCGTGGCCGACTGCGAATGAGACTGAGGGGTCACGTCGTCCAACTCTTCGCCGTCCTCGCCCTCCTCTTCCTCAGCGCTCTCCTCGGAGTCGTGATCAAAGCGGGACTCTGGGACTGGGGAGAAGAGCGTCCGACTGCTCAAAATGATCCACTGACGACTGCGTAATGAACAACTTCTGGTGAGGTTACATGGAGCCATCTGGATGCATGCTTAGGTATTAAGTTCTCAGAAGTACGTCACACCCTTTTTGATAGCCATCATTAGATCATTATCCATCGTCAGACCAGAATACAAAATTTGTAAAACTAATGATAAAACTGTCTTTCTATGAAGATGTTTTGTTGCTTAGGATAGCATAAACTATTTTACTGAATATTGGAAGTAAATGAATAGGAGAGATGACCGCTAGTTAAATATCCAACGACTAGAGAACTTCAGACTATAAGAGGGAGAACACCACACAATGCGACACTTCATGTTCTTCTCTCATTTTAAAACAGGAGACCACCTCCAAATCTTCTCAGAACCTATGTTCTCCTTCTGCAATTTTCATGCTTCGTCTCCTCACTCAGGGTTCAAAGGTGCGCTTCAATATGAAGCAGTCATGTCCTAAACCAGGACATCACCACAACTACTTGCTGGGAACTGGAAGAAGCATCTGAAGCGAGTCTTTGGTCCGCAGGTGGCTGGACTTTCGCCTGAGGTTAAGGCAGAAGCCTGAGATCAGACATGTGGTGCCTGGTCTGAAGCCGTCCTCACCAGCTGGTATATGGTTGCTGTTCTCTCGGTCCTCCTCCTCCTCTTCCTCCTCCTCAGACTGCTCCTCATCGCTGACATCATCTGCCATGTAAATATACTCTGTGAAAACTTTAATAGTTGACAACAGCTATTACAAACAAACCTGTGGTTTAGGAGAGCAGTAAACATTTTATTGGGGCTGTTCCAGAAAAATCAATGACTAATTGTGGTTAAGAATTTTGTAATTGTTTTTATGTCTGGCTTAGACAGAAGCAGCTCAGGGAATGGAATGACTGCGTTTAGGATTTACACAACACATTTGTTGATGGTTAAAGAGCAACACTGGGCTCGACAACTCAGATCACTGAGGTTCCAACAGGCAAATGTGTTTTGTATGTGCTATGGGCTTCCTGATCTTAAGTATTTGAAATTATTAACCATGTTGCATCAAGGCTTCAACAAAATTAATATATTACAATGCATATACAACACATATTTAATATATTACAATGTAACTAGAATCCATGTAGCATTTTTGTCTACACTGCACACAAGGAATCTAAATTTTCCATAAGTCAGTGGAAAAGGAAATAAAACGAAACCAAGTCCAGTTTCGCCTGCAAAGAACTTCAAGGTGGTCTGAGCCAGTATAACTGGGGACTACTGTTGTCCAGGCAAATTCCACTGACCTGCACTCTGATCAGATCCCTCAGACTCTGATCCAGAATCGCCCTCTTCATTTCCCTCACTCTGGCTGCTGGACTCCTCTTCTTCCTCCTCATCTTCCTCGGAGGCCGAACCTGATGCTTTAATTACACGTGTGATACAGTTACCACTGGTCATTTAATTACACACATCATGTGTGTCATACAGTTACCACCGCTATCCTATCATGCTACACTTACAGTGAGGCGTGGAGAATGTTTGGAATAGTTTTTGGGGAGATGCACATGCGCTTGTCTTACCCATTGACGACTCTGCTGTGCTGGTCTTTCTCTCACTGTCACTGATATCCTGGAGATCAGCAAGTAAATCCCTGTCCTCTGGCTTCTCTTCCTTCACTGAAGGAAAAGAAGGGGGGAGGGGGTTCAAGCTTCTCCACATTACATCAACAAAACTAAAAAGGTAACAACAACAACAACAACAACAACAAAACAAAAATACAAAAAACCCCAAAAAAGCTTCACAGATGATGTTCGGTGTCTGTTGGGTATGTCGGTGTCTTTCTTTATGCAGCAAATGCTTCTCATCACTTTAACTGTGAGCTCACAAAAACACAAGAAAAGAAAAATAAAGGGGTTGGGGGTGGAGGAAATCGGGTGATGTGACAAAACTCAGGACCCGACCTCAGGACCCGACCGCGCCGGTGAGGGAACACTAATGGCTAACAGACACCGCTCAGAGTGTCTCATTACCGCACCAGGCTAGTCTCGCCCATTAAGGTTTATAGGAAAACCCCTGGCTGAACCTCTCTTTACGGCATGGAAATAACCTGGGATGTACTCAGAAATGACATGTACAACAGTAATAGTACTAACAGACCACTAGTAACTTGCTGCATCTGTGCAGGAGGAAATGACGCATGCCTACGTCATGCCTTCGTATGAGAAGATCTCACGTGTCACGTCAAGCTGACGGTTTCCAGGTGCACGAAGCAGCTACCGAACCTTTCTGGATCTCTGGTCTATGAGGGCACCAGTTATGTGTGTTCAGATTCTCCACTGGATTTTCCTGGTCTTCACATTGTAGCGTATTAGTTACTGCTATGGCCCAGCGCGGAAATTATACAGCTTATTAATATACATCATACAGCTGAAGTTCTATATGGAGCCTGCAGAACTGGAACAGGGCAACAAATACATGAGAAAGGCAGCTGGTTATTTATGTGAAACGTTAAGATTCATGTCACTGGCATTTGCCCATCATGTGTGTTTATTTAACTAAAAGGTGTTTACAGTTAGCCATGATTATTTCACACCTTTCTGAGGAAGTAGTTTAGCATAGCTACTCCTCCCCATCAATGATCTTGGCTCCAACTATCCAAATCTCACCCTGCGTTACCCAAAACACACCGGGACGTGTGCCATAGGAATAACTTAAGTGGTCTAATCCGGCGTTTGTTTTGTTTGTTCGAGTCATGTGCGTGTCCCGTCCCGTCCCACTTGCCTGGCCGCCGCCGTTCGCTGCTCTCGGCCCTCGGCTCTCTCTGCTGCCGCGCGGGGCTCCGGCTCCGGCTGCGGCTCCGGTGCCGGGACTTTGCCTTGTCGACGTGCTCCTCGACAGCGCCGCCCCGGTGGTGGGAGGGTGGTCCTGCAGACGAGAGGATGGAACAAGGTTGGAGGACATAGGACAGTGATAGGCATTCATTACATCATTTAAATCAAATTTTTTTTATATATATATATATATATACACACACACACACACACACACACACACACACACAT
>JAOXYF010000016.1:5048889-5067994 GCA_028565775.1 Sternarchorhynchus goeldii
ATCATCTCTACATCTTAACTATCACGTTGTTTTCATACTACATGGCTTGTTGATTTAATGACCACTGGAACTTAATGGAGGGTTTTAACATGTCTTATTTTTTCTAATCTAGGGAAGTACTTGGTTATTTAAAAAGGAACTGAACACATGTTGGCTAAACCACTGATTCATATCATTTTATTTTTTTGGGTCAGCATTTCATTGGGACATAGGTTTTGAACACACGCGCGTAAGCAGGTTTTTGTGGTGTTTTTGGTGACATGTCCCCAAAGCACATGTATTTTTCTTCACTGTAATGTAAATGAACTGCTGCTCAAGTTTACCAGCCAGCAAACTTATACAACTGGCAATACTGGTTCAAATTATTTACCTTGAATTTCTCAAAACAGGAGAACTGATATAGATCTTAAACGAACAGCACTGTAGGTGTAGCAGAAAAAACACTTTCACTGGAAGTCAAATAACCACAAATCAAACAACTAAGTATATTTAAGTACTCCGCCCTACACAGTTACATTAAAAACCTACATCAGCAGATAATTCAATACTCTCCCCGTTGTAAAACCAAACTGACCAATTAAAATATGTGGAAGAATGTGGTTTACATGAACTATTCAAATCGTACGATTTCTTCTTAACAACTGGGGCTGAAAGGACATGAAAAGAATGAAATCATCTCCGCCAATGTTACTGTGTGAAACGGAACACAACCCTGGGGATTTGCCTTGGGTTTTAAAGCTTGACTAAAGCCCATTCTCTCTATATGCATCTAACCGTAGGTGCAGCATGTCAATTAATTAATTGGTTAATCTGTGTTTGGGCATTCTGGGACAATCATGAGAGCTGGGATTGGTTAATTTGTGTTTGAGAACGCTGGCATGCAGGATCCACTTGTGAGAGAAGGGATTGGTTAAGATGTGCTTGGGTAAGATGGCATGCAGGGACGACCCACGGCAGTGCGGACCTGCCCCGCTTCTTACCCGTGTACTCGCCCAGGATGAGGCGGGACATTATGACGGTAAAGATGGGCGCCGAGCTTTTCACGGTCTCAGCGAACGACACGGCCACATTCTTCAGGCTAACCAGACCTAGAACTACAGTGGTAAACCTGAGAGAGGAAAGGAGAGGAGGGGAGAGGAGAGACTTTTTTAAAATGAGGGCTGGCCTGATCCGGCACGCCAAACAAAGCCACGTCATTCGAACCACACGACATATGATGATGTCACCAAAGATCATGCTAGTGTCTTATGCAAATCGAACAAATTACATGTTTGCGATGCGTGTTCTGCAAGCATGAGTCAAGCCATTCTTAATTACACGACTCTGGCTTCAGTTCTTCACAGTTAGTCTGGCCTACTGCAGCAGACTAACTGTCGCCATAGCGGTGGGTGGGGGTCTGGGGCAGGTGGATGGGGGTCTGAAGTGCGAAGACCCACCTCATCAGCCCCACAAAGACCATAATCATGAGGAAGTTGGGCGGGTACTCCACCCGGGACTTGTGCTGATACAGGCAGCAGGGCACGAACATCTTTAAGCAACCGATGACTGTGGTGGAGACCATCTGCACAGCTCCTGAGGTAGAGATAACAGACAAAGCATGACTCCAGCGAAGGGTGTGGTGCCCATTTACGAGTATAACTTCCACAACTGGCTCCATCCAGCCAACTTACACAACCTGTTTTGATCTTGCCTGCCTTCTTTTGGGATAGATCAGGTTGAAAGGGTGTACAGATACACTTTGGATCAAAACAATTTAGACAGGAGGAAAATATTTTTAACAGCATGGTAAAACATCCACCAAGACTGTTTGGCACCAACATCTAAACATCTTAAAGGCATATTGTACATTTATTAATCAAAAAAAAAAAAAAAAGTTCCCACTTTGCAAAAGTTCAAAGGAGATAAAAAATAATAAATAAATAAATAAATAAATAAAAATTAAAAAAAACCCAGAACAAAGCAAAACAAAAAAAAACACCAATGAAGTAAACAAGCAGGCTGCCGTCTTTACAGGGGCTAGAGAGCACTGAAGTGCCTATTGACTCGGTCTGCCTCCGAATGACCAATGAGCCAAATACAGGTTCATCCTGAAAGCCTTGTTGCTCTCAGGAGCTCTCCTGACAGCCTCTCCTGTCCAAATCTGCACCGCTAACGACGGGACATTTGACGTAAGGATTAGAACCTATCAGATGCACTTATGTTTACCAAGACAGCTATAAATTATTGCCATGTCAATCCGTGTTCAAACACAGGAGTGGTCTGGCCAGCCCCTCTGCCACCCAAGCAACATTTTCATGCCTCACACATGCCATTGTTTATAAAGAACACACTCCTAGATTATTTGTTGGCGTAATGCCTTAGGGTGGCTCACCGTTATTATTCAGTGTAGCCTGTGTTTTTGTCCCAAACACTCGTTTTGTATTCATAAAATGTCAAGTGCGTGTAAGGTATTAAACCAGAAGGACCTTGTTTCCTTTCTTGGGCTACACTGTGGGATTGTGGGAAGTTATCTGATATGTCTTGACATGGCGACCGTTGCAAAATGTAGCTTTTCCGCCTATATATAACCCTACCAGTTATTTATCACCAGTCAGGGAGAACTTTCCACTCACGTACTTACCCAGCATGCTTGGCTCACCCTCCAGGAGGGAGAGAATGTACTTGTTGAGGAAGAGCGTGCAGAAGCTGAAAAAGTACCACAGGCACAGGTAGGTCAGAGACCTGGAGTTCCATGCGCCCGAGTCCGTTTCGATAACCGTGGTCTCCGTGATGGTGATCTTCAGCACGTGCTCGCCTGGCATGCTCTCGCTGCGGGTCAGGATCACCCGCTCCAACCGCGGCCTCCTTAATGGAGAGAGGAACTTCCAAAACATGGAGCGCCCCAGGCGCCCGTTGGCAGGCATGGTGCCCCGGGTCGCGTCCGCTCTCTTAGGGAGAGCGGGGCAGGCCTGGAGGGGGCACTGTGGAGGAGGTCTGAGGCTCTACTCCATTTTTGTAAGCCACTGTGTTCGGCCTAGGAATGAGTTTGCTGATGAGCTTAGTGGTGTAGGCTGGATGTCCTCTGAAACACAAAGACACGTGGCAATGACAACGTAAGGGTTCCAAGTTCAAACAGCAGCACTAAAGTCTAACATGCTTTTAATCACTAACAAAATATGATATTATACTAGCTATACGATTGCAAAACATCAGTCGGTAGCACCCCAAAACACAAGCAACCCAACAAGGTTTCTGATAATCTTACCACAGGTAAAATCTTAATAGTTCATAATCATTCCTGTAAAGGTAAAACGTGAAAGGGAAAGTTTCTTTGTCCCCTTTTTTACTTTCCTTTGAGTTGACATAACTAGCTAGCCAAATACATGTATTTAAAAATCGCTGAGTGTGGCTTTAATTTAAGAAGCAATCAGTTCTTCAAATACACTTTTATAGCTATGCTAGCTAGCTAGCTCAGCTATGCTATGCTAACTGGCTAGCTAGGACTGCTATTCTGTGCTTGACGTACCAGATATAAAATGTAAGCTAGCTGTAACCGAAAAATCACTGAATACAAAATAAAACTGCACCGTCAACGCCATTATATCCAACACGTAGTGTCTGACTAGTTTAACTTCAAAGATAACGATAACTTCCAGAAGACAGAAGAGTCGGTTACCTTTTGCCACATTGGTGATTCTGTTCATGAGAAACAAGTCTCACATCATCTTACCAACAAACAATTGGACGACTCCCGTCGACTCTACATATACAGTTAACTTGATTGTGCAGTTTCGGATGTTCGCACTTGATGGTTTGGTATTTTATTCAGCTAATGCTAGATACTCGGTGTGAACGCAGAGTCATTAAATCTAAATCCTAACCTGACATCTTGTATAAATATTCAACAATGCAAACTAGACTCTCCACAACAGGAGTCCCTCCGCTTTACCAAAACGTGTCGATTGTTCTTTTTCAGTATTCTGTGACTCCAACTGAAATGTTTATTTGTTCATCAGCTCTGTAGTTTTGCGCAGTATTTCTTGATGCTGTTTTCTAAATAAAATACGACTGTTCGTTTGATGTTTTTGAAATCCATGAAATTTTACGAATACTTTAAATTTGAAAAATTGGTAGATTAATTAAATGATGATATATATCTTAAGAAAATAAATTTTAAAACGATAAAATTATTGCGATACCAGCGCGCCGTAATGATCGGAAAGTTTATTTCTGACGCCCAAGGGGCGTATGTGCGGAAGTGGGTATTGAAATATCTCCACCTTGTGTCTCTCAAAATGTAACTGATACTGTATTTGAAGAGCTGAATTAATCCCCGAAGCACATAGCTACGCTGATGTATGGATAAAAAGGTTTTGCTGCCAGAATTGTTGCAATGGACGAGATTCGGTGAGTGTTTGCTTCGCAAAATTGACTTGATTCGGTAGTCAAGGATGCATTGACGTTAGCACTAGCATCAACAGTCGTTTCCAAATACTGTTAACTAAGATCTACAATAGGAAATTAGCTAATGGATTTCTCTAACAAACCGAGGAAGTAACTGTTAAATGTAACTAAATCTTGCCACAGCCTTTTTAATTATCAACCTTCACAGTAACTGCAAACTGCATGTAATAACCTGACGTATCTGAGATGGAATAGGAGGGATGAAAACGTGGCACCAATTATCATGACGAAAGTTTACTTCATGTATTTGCCTTTCTGTTTTAGCTAAACAGTCGGTTAGTATGTGGGTATTACCCTGACTTCTGCGTATTCTGTCCTGCATATATCACTACTGATTTCCCAGTCCGTTGATGTTGCCTCAACGTCAAGAGTGCGCTGAGCTCCCTTCTCCTAACCTTATGCCCAGACACAGGGATCTGCTACCAACACCATGTGGTCCAGTGAGTGCTACAAGAACATGTACAATTAATGGTCATCCGTAGGATGTGCACAACGCAGCAGTGATGAGAATTCGCTCGTTGCCTGAACTTTGTGCGCGCTCCTTTACTCTGCCCAGATAAAGCGGTGGTCGGAGCTCCCGTGCCTTGTCAAGATCTATTTCTGCTTCGCGCTCATTTCCCTGCTGGCACTCCTTATCCTCACTGCTATCAACATCCAGAGAGAGAGCTGGAAGTCCAGTAGTGGCGACGACGATGACCTCACCGTCTCCCTCATCCAGCTCGTGGGCATCCGTAAGTGCCAGCCCTCGCGCTCGCTGATCCCAGATAAACCCGTCGCTTCAGAGAGATGCTTTTCGAGAATTGCTGAAATTACTGTACACGAGCCCATTTCCCCCGAGTGTCTTAGAGCTAGGTTGTGATCCTGGAGCATTTTGAGCAACAGTTGTGGACTTTATCCTGGTTTTAGTCACTTAATTTAACCAGTGCTCAAAAAGGCAACCGTGCTGGGGCATAAACTGAAAATGAAAGTTTGAGATTCCTAGGATGTTTGGGTGAGATGCATCTCTTCTGATATGAGGTGTGGCACGTAGTAATCATGATAGACAGAGGGTGGGCCTAATGCATAGCGCTTTGTGAATAAACATCATATGATAATTGGCATGAAAGAATTAGAATAATTAGTGCAGTTTGAAAGTAGTGATTGTGCTTTATACTCATTATATACCAGTGGGATTTCATCAGATATTGTGTGTGTGTGTGTGTGTGTGTGTGTGTGTTCGTGTGTGCATGACATTCCCCAGTGTTCTGCATGTACTACATTGTGCGGGGCATACTGCAGGAGAACAGGCAGGAGCTGATTGTCTTTGTGCTGTGCGTGCTCGTTGTCATGGTGCGCTCCGTGGTCAACTTCAGCGTCCTGCCGGCATACCAAACGCTGCTAACAGTACGTAAAAGTACCCATTTCCTCCCCATGTTAATCTTTTAAAAAAATGTTTTTTAGCCTTCTGTCCTATGAATTGTGAAGTTCGTTTGGGACAGTGGTAGCCTAGTGGGTAGGACTTTGGGTTTCCACTGTTGGGCCCTTGAGCAAGGTCCTTAACCATCTCAGCTGTTGGGTTGCTGTACAATGCCTGACACCACACTCTGACCCCCAGCTTCCAAAGAAACTGGAATATGTGGAAAATTGCTTTGTGCTGTGCAATGACAAAAGTCTTTATTATTATTTCTGGATATTGATCTTTTATGATAATAACCACTGCTCACTAGCCATCTCAGTGAAGGTATGGGGGTGCGAAATGTGACAAGATGGTGCATACTTCGCATTAAGGGAAGTATGCCACAGTGAGAGACGTTTCTGGTTTCACAACCAGTCACATGGTAGATAAACAAGTATCGTTTATGTGAACTACCAGTAAAAATGGGGGTTTTCTTCCTTTATAATTTCCCATCATTTAAAACTAAGCACTGGAAATTTTGCACAGTTGCAATTGCAGGATGAGATGTTGAATATCCTGTAAGAGTTCAAGCTTCACATATTGCCCAGACCACTCCAAGAAACCATAACATTGCATAATTGAATGTGTCTTTAGCTGTTTTCTTGATGAGGAGAAAGAAACCTAACCACCATGTTCTGTCATGGTTGATTGACTATACTTTCTATGAAGATGCTTCAGGTGGTCATCTGTTATTCAAACGATGTTGTGAATACATTTTAAATACTTGAATATTTGTGGAACCATCACTGTTGAATAAATGTTTTTGGGGCATGCACAGTTAAAAATGAAAAAAATGTAAACAATTTCAGTAAACATGGATTAAAAAATAGGAACTGTATCCTTTTAAATAAGGCCTTTTAACATTAAGAGCAGGAATAAGTTTGCCAGTCACACACACACACACACACACACACACACACACACACTATATTTCTGTGTCTCTCTCTTGTATTTGAATGGCTCTACTGGTGTGCTCATTGTGTGTGTTGCAGGTACGTTTTGCGTGTATCCTGTGTGTGGGTTTGCTGCATGTGATCTGCGCCTTGGTGCTGATTTGCAGGCCCAACATGATGGCCTTCCGGGTGGGTGGAGCTTTGGAGAGCATACAGGATCAGTATTTCCTACTGAACCTCTGCTTCTCCATGGTGACCTTTGACCTTCAGGCCCAGGTGAGATTGCCTCCTCTTCAAAGTACCCAGTCAGGAGTGACATTACTGAGAAGCCCATACACCATCTAACATCAAATCTATTCATGTAGGATATTTCATTAGATTAGTGTTCCTTTATCTAAATGGATATTTTTGTGGAAAAAATTCACCAGATGTGCCTGTGCATCCTAATTCTGACCTCGGGTACGTCCATATCCTACGCCCACACTGTAATTCTGGGAATTGGAGTTGTTTGGGCTTGCCTCACTGCTGCAGCTGGAGCAATTGCTGTGAGTCAACGTATTCCTTTTGTTCTGTCTTCCACATTATGAGGGAGAGGGTCAACTCAGGTCCTGGTACTCTACCTAGTCTCTGGTGTATGGCTCTGTGTGTGTTATGAAAAAGAAAAAAAAATACAAAAATTGACCATAGAGGGCAGTGTAACATTAGGTAGAAGTAAGTGTATCGTGTAGGAGGAGGTACCATTACATTCTCTATCCATCTCCTGTATAACAGCTGTATAGAGCAACGTAAAATAAAGGTGGCGAATGCTCTTGTCACACTGGGTTCTTGCTTTACTTTCACCAAGCTGCACAGGTAGAATCGATTGTGTTGGCAGAAACACAGCGCTGTAGAAACACAGCACTGTACAATCAGACTTTGTGACTGAGTAGGCCAGTTGAAACCCAGGAAGGAGTTCAGTACTTAAAACAAATATATTTTTCCCACAGATAATCACTTTTCATTCATTTTTAGGTTTTGAAAGAATGGAAGCCGCTCGTTTGGGTTTTTGTCGTCCAGAACTTGCCTCAGCTGGCTTACTTCATTTATCTTCTTTACTCGGTAAGACAGGAAACAGGAAATGTAGCGTTTTAACCGACTACCACACCATCATTTTGGTCAGCATCATTTTTTTGTTCAACATTTAACACCACGTATTATCACAGCACTTTATTACATTGTTCAGTTTCAGCTACGACGGAAAATCCACTTTGTGGATAAATGAGTGTTTGGTTTCATCCGCTGCGTCCATATTAACACGTGCCATCAAGGGACGGCGTTTAGGGGTTTGGGTGGAAGGTCAGCAGTCTTCCTCCCTTGCAGATCATCTCTCAGTGGGGCCAGAGCAAGACCTACACCCTGGAGGCAGCCTCCATCATGGGCTGTGCGCTGTCAGTGGTCATCAAGTGTGTGCTGTTCTGGGGCCTGTTTCACCTGTACGGCAGCTTCGGCCAGGGCCTGCGCGAGAGAAGTGAGCGTCACGCCCGTCACACCCGTCACACCTGTCACACGCGTTACATTCGAGTTGTTGTCAGTGCTGAGTGACGGCAGGGGCTCTCACTGAAAGCCTGCTTTTAATGCCCTATTGTGGGTGCTCTCAGCATTTGAGTTTCACTGAGTGCACTTGTATGTTTAAGTTATTCTGAGGGGTATCAGGGAAACATTTTAGTTGCTATAACTGTGCTGTTTCACTGAAAGTATGTTTGAGTCACTGAATGGTAAAGGCCTTCAGAATACCAGAATTCTCTCCAGATGCATTTAAGGCATTGAATTGTGTTTTCAGGTTGATTTATTTTTATAAACAGGTTCTGTTAAAGGTGGAATTTTGCAGTAGGTTGCATTCACTCTGTTATGAGTCTCCTCTCCTGGTGTGATAGTAGGTTGTGATTCATAACGTCTCTTCTTTCCTGTAGTGTTTGCCGCTCGCCTGCCGTAAGCGTCTTTGTGAAGACGACGAACAGGAGAGAACAGGCTGCACGGAGGCCAACGGGGAGCAGACAAACGAAGCATTTACATATTTTAGATTTTTCTTTTTCTTTTAATGTTTTGTTTTTTATTTTTTAACAAGAACTGCACGGCAGCTGCTGTTTGTACGTGGGACTGGTGTCTAAGCCTTGGTGTGGCTTGGTGCTTGATGGGAAAGTTCTCTCTGTTTACACTCCACTGATCATTGTGAGGTATATATCCATGAACCAGCCGCAGGCCCCGAGGGCTGGGGGGGGGGGATCACAGACGACGGCTGCACAGCTCAGGAGTCCAAGCTGGTCCAGATCCATTAAAATGAACGAAGTGGTCCTGTTTCGTGACAGAAGTGCAGGAAATGCCCCACTCAGACGTGAACATTCAGACTCTCAACACTTTTATTACAGGTTAGGACTTCCTGGATCTTTAATGTTTCAGCGCAGTGGTGGTGATGGACATGCGTTATTCACTTAATCATCTGCTTTGAAATGCTAGATGTGTAAAAATTGTAGCTTTGCCAAATCCTGCATTCCTAAGCTAGGGCTGAGTTTTCTTTCCTTAAAACTAATTAAATATTTTACTATGTTTTAAATACAATTTTAAGTTGATGTATATAATATCCAAGTGCCTGAGTGATCCTTAAAACTACACTTGTGTAAAACTACACGGACACTAATGTCTCATTTCTGACTGGCTGTTTCATGTATCTTCTGCAGTAATCATGTTTTAGCAATATTTTACACACAATATTTTTTGTTATTATTATCAGTATTATCAATATTTTTATTTCTGCAGAAACTTTTCAAAGGAAAACATAAAGACCCCTAAATCATGTTGCTGGTTTGATTCTAAGCTGTGCCAAATGCACCGTGTGCCAAAAAGAAAAATGGACGTTTAAACCCTCTGATGCTCTGATGTCGAGGCAGCTGAGCACCGCCCAGACGCTGGGTTAAAAAAAAACAACACACAACCAAACTAACAAAGAAAACCAAGTTAAAACAGCAGCAAAGAACTCACTGAACTTGTCCACTTGTCCCTGTGGAGGAGAGGGAAACTCTTTCAGCTAATTTTGATTGGTCTAACAAGAGATTACTGTGACATTTTATATTTACTTCATGTGTAGAAAGGACACTTTTTAAAACTGCATTTAGGATAATGTTTTTTTGTTCACACAGTATTCTTTAAGCTAGCCTGCACTATTTACTGTAGGTGTTCCTGTTTCTTCTGTGCTGTAGTCACTATAGCACTTCAAATATGTATGTAGAATAATGTCAATTTAATTGTTTGTGTTTCAGATTTGTTCTTTGACTATGACTCTCTACTTTCAAAAACACTTGTGATACAAAAAAGTAAATAAATTTCAAACAACTACACAGCTTGACTGTAAATGTTGATGCTTTTTTAAAAGTTTATTTATTTAACATACTGCATCTCGCATAGGTTTAGCAAACACTGCCATTGTTAAACGGTATGTTTGCACAATGATTTCATGCCGTCATAGCAGGAACCTCAAGAAAGGGAACAACAGATCATTTCTCAATCTCTTTAGGTGTGGAAATTCCGAAGCTGTACAACACACAAGTTTAATGAACAAAACAGTGAATCTATTTGACGGTCTGTTGTTGCAGTTAAGAGCAGGAAAAATAACTTGACTTAGTGTTTCTGCTTTTTTTCCCAGTGAGTGTGGGAAATGAACAGAATAGGTCCTGTTGCAGACATATGCTTGTGTGTGTAGATGGAGGAAGAATGTTGTGCAAAATGTTTCAAAACATTTAGCAAAGGCCATATCAGGCTTTATTCCAGTTAAACCATGACCATCACTGAGGATCATTACTGAAGACGGAACGTAAGGTCAAAACATCCAGAACTGGAAATACACCACTAGAATACACCACAGGGGAAATCTTTCCGTACTTTTATGGTTTTTGTACAAATTAGAAAAAAAAACAGCTTACAAATAGTTCATTCAGGTTTTGGGTCATTTATTAAAGTGCAATGTAAAAAACGCAAACAACTTTTTGTATATATTTTCAAAAGATACATTACAAAAAGTGTTGGAGGGAAAAGTAAAAAAAGAAGTGGAGATGAAAGGTTTAAGTGAAGAGAGATTTTCACCACAACAGATGAAATATTTTACACCTTCAGGGTTAGTTTTTAAATGAATTTTTAAAGACAGGCCCACAGTAACTCCTTCACAAGACTGCAGACCTGACTTTGCCTAAGACAATGAGACCATGTTTTAAAATCTCTGTACAGATATTTTAAATAAATATATTCCTGCACAGGCATAAACACTTCATCCTGAAATAAGAACGTACTCACGATTGACTCGGATATGCGAATGCAAGTCAATTAAGTCTGTCTGCTTTAGAAAACAGAGCTTCCCACTGGAGCAGGAGTTTTCCAGAAGAACTGGAAACATGGATACTTCCTGTATTGGATGCATGGGAAGCATTAGTGTGAGGAGTGGCTACATCAAAGATACATGACCGTTCACCACCACAAAGAGTTTAGCTGAAATAGAAAAGGTTTCAGTGGACTGAGTTCGGCTGGAACATGCTGAGGTCATTCTCAGTAAGAACTAGAGGCTTCATCATCTGATGCAAAGAAAAAAAAGCTTAAAAAATGTACATACAAGAGGCTCTTATGCAAAATATACCAATCTCCTTTTAGAAACCGTACTATATGACCTAAGCCACACGTCATTTATAATAAGGTGACACTTTCTGAGGAATAATTTTTAAATACAAAATAGGCATAAGCTATTGAAGACAGTGGTCTCTTTATAACACAGAAACATGACATACTTAAGACACTTAAGGAGCACAGCAAACGAGAACGTTATTAGCATCATTTCCACTTCCAACATGGTGTGAACAATGAAAAACTAAATAATGATAGTAATAATTAAAAAAAAAAAAGGACGAGACTGTGTGTGTGTCCACGTTTGGCCGTGTGTATGTGTAGAGGGGAAGGATGCAAACGAGGGTCTCGCTCCTCACGAGGTCATAAAGGCATGTCATCCTAGTAAACGGACACTCGTAGTCTCGCGCAGCACAAAGCTAAAATCACACCTCCTTCATTTCTTCACGACTCCACATGCACTTTCCTAAAACAATTACCCCCCCCCCCCCTTAAAAAAACAAAAACAACAACAAACAAACAAACAAACAAACCCACCCACACACACGCCGTGTGCTGGAATAACATGAAAATTAAGGAATGAGTTACACTTAATAAAATATTGCTCATAATCTTGGTGAAATTCAAAAGAACATGAAGCTTTGGTCCTAGTAGACCTGGAATGGACTAGTTGTGATATCAAACACATACTCCGAGTTAGCTGTCTAACTGTTGGACTCTAAAATGAACAACACAGCAGTTTCCCTATATTTCCAACAGAGACACGCACATACTCACAAAAGGTATTATGAATGTTCAAGCATTTCAGATGGCTTTTCTCACAGATGGGTCACTCTGGGTTGATTTTACAGAATGTCTGTAACTATGATGCACAAATTTCAAAACAATTTAAGAAACTGTTACCCCCCCCCCTTGATTTCTTTGTAACATTCTAGGCGATTTAAGGCACAATTCAACTGATATTTACTTATTGCTGTGCTGCTTAAACTCTTCCTTACGGGTGAGCAAACGGCACCTGGCGTTTCTTTCGAACGCAGCATTCGGACTTACGATGAAATATTTGTTGTTACAGTTCAGACTTCCTGGCAGCTTATGACAGTAATATGCCATACAATAACTACAAACTGAAAACATTTAGAAACATTACATACAAACACAAAAAAGGGACCAAGAAGGACAGCAGTTTCACTAGAGTCTGTGGTCATAAGTTCAGGAGGGGATCAGTCCCAGCAGGACAGAGGGGGCGGGGCCTGCACCCGGGGCCCCACCTCACCTCACGACTCCTCCTCTTCCACCTCCTCCTCCGAACTCATATAGCTCTGCTTCTTCCGGACGTTCCAGTGCAGACACTGAGCCAGGCTCTCAAACCAGTCATTCACCGGGTCGCGGAAGCAGATGGAGGGCACAGGGAAGCAGGAGGTGGTGATGGTGATGCTGGGGGGAGGAGAGGACAGTCAGGGAAGGCCAAGGGCACTTAATTTTAATACTAGCAAAAAAAATAATAAATTCTACATTGGTTTCACAGTAATATTCATGGGGTTGTAGAATCTATATGGACTTCACAGTAAAGCTTGTTTGTGTATAAGAAGCTATAAAAGAACAAAATCCTACTGGCTTGCATGACCACTGGATCATTTTACTCCATTTAACTCTACCCCTTAATAAACTTGACTTTCCACTCCATCTCTCATTACTTATTGAGGTGCATCAGGTAAAAAAAGGTTTTAATCATCTAAGACACTTATACGTTACAGGTGACTGGAGCCCTTGAAAAGCATCTTTGTGTCCTTAATAAGTAAGCTGTGGGTCCTCAGGTTGCAGGTGCAGTCAGTGGACGACTCACCTGTCCCCATGGCCGATCTCCTGTCGTTTCCTACCGTCGAAGGACACCCAGGCGTTGTTTCTGGCCTCCCGTGACAGCATAACCTAAAGAGAGCGTACCCCGGGGGCCGTGTCATTAACCAGTTTACGTAAATAACTTGCGTAGTAGTCATGCAGATGGCAAAGCGAACGCCGTTGTCCCTGATAGGACGGCTCACTTTCCTAGCATCGTAGCATTAATGCTAATCAAGATCACATGCAGGGCAACTTCTGATTGGCCAATAACACCAGATGCAGGGAGTTGTGTTAATATCAGTCGTCTTGCCTTGCTTTGCCGGAGCGTTAGATATCAAGAGGTAGATGGCACTGCTGTGCTAACCATGTCTGCTGAAATTTCACTGAACAGCAGCAAAATTAAGATTAGCTTGCTAACCAACGTAAACGCTCCTGTATTTTCAAACATTTATTAATTTAAACTAGAATTTCACTCTAGGTAAAACCAGAGAGACTAATAGGCTTGGGAACACAACAGGCTTGTGTGCATCTCCAACACCTGCTATCCAAAAGCAGAACTGGCCAGGGTAACGCTTTTGGGTGAGGCATGGTTTTTTTTTTAAAAAAAAGGCAAAGCCAGGCACAAAGAAAAACAGCAGCCAGACTGTCAGGGCGTCACTTTGCGTTTGGACTTTGCGAGTCTCTTCGTGGGAGTACCTTGAGCTCCACCCCGGCAGGGACCACGATGGGCCTGAAGGACAGTGAGTGGGGGCAGATGGGTGTGATCATGATGGCAGGAACATTGGGGTGGATCATTGAGGCGCCAGCAGCAACTGCATATGCTGTACTACCCGTTGGGGTGGACACTATCACTCCTGAAGGGGGGAGGAGGGGAGGGGAGGAGAGAGAGAGAGAGAGAGAGAGAGAGAGAGCTTAAAGAACTTGGAATAACAATTTGTTCTTCTAAAAGGCACATCATAATGCAGAACTGATGGCATTAAAATACATTTGTTAAACAAAATATGAAAATATAAAATGTGGAAGAAAAAAAAAAACAAGGAAGACATAGATAGAGGAGAAGGAGGAGGACACTATGGTCGGTTGGGAGGAACCGAGAAGGAAGCATGGTATCAAATGTTCAGTTGTTTACATTTTATAGTGTGAGAAACCTTAGAACATAATTAATTAACAGAACTGGGTGAACGTTGGAGACTCACCGTCGCCTTGTACAGTGGTGATCAAGTGACCGTCCAGGAAGAGGTCAACGTTAGAGAGGTAGGATGAAGGACCTCTGTCCACCACCACCTCATTCAGCACCTGGTTCAGTGAATGAACAGTGAATGAACACATTCATCCCAACAGAACTCACAGGCACAAGCCTCACGTAATCTGTGGCACGCGCTACCTGAACCGTTGTAAAGAGGCAAGGCAACACACACACACACCTGCGCTCGCGGACACAGGGCTTTACTCACTTGGTATTGCATAGTCCTGCGGGCAGGCTCAGCGTCGCCGTTGCTCAAGATGAGCTTCCTGTCCTTCCCTCGACCTTTCTCACGCCTCTCCTTCACCACCCGCACGCTGAGCCGGCTGCGTAGGACGATGGCCGCGTTGCCTGGCGTGAGCGGGACACGGGGAAGTGAGGTCAGAGGGCGGGGTCACGGGGAGTTCACCACAATAGAGAAAAAAGAAAAGGGGAAAAAAAGAAGAAAAAACCCCCCCCAAAACACAACACACTTACGGAAGGGAAAGCAGACCTCGTCCCCAACGTGATTTGGCCTAAATGGGCCTGTGTGACTACACGTACTTTGAATTGTGCTATTATGTCATTGTTAGCTGCTTGGGCACAGTTTCCTGGATATAGGCCAAGGCTTTTCTTGAGTTATGAAAGAGCATCAGTGGAGAGGATCTTCATTAACAGCTCATATTACTCCAAGACTATGCTCAACCAAACCCGAGGTCCTTCGTAGCAGAGTGTTTTGGCTGAGAACTGCATCACAGCGTGATGAGCTATGGGAGACGAATCACATCCCTTTGATACCACTTTTCCTTTCCCCGAGTGTGTGGAACAGTGTATAAGGAACAGTTGCCTGTGAATAGGACCCTGCTGTATACACACATGGCTGTTTGTGGAAGGGTTTAGCTGAGAGGAAAAACAGTTACAAAGGATCCAGAACTGGGAAGAAAGGTGTGACCAAAAAACAAGGCAATCACACAACTGCAGAACAGGGCGAGGTGACGCTCACCTTCAATAACCTGCGTGACCTGAGACTGGTAGGTATCAAAGTTGAAAGGTGTCAGAAAGCCCAGAGACCCCAAATGGAAGGCCATAACTGGAGGGACACTCTCCTGGAACACACACAGACACAGTGTTAGCCAAAATATAGAGGAACCCATTGAAACAATTTTTAACAGCTTTATTTCTTTTTTTTTAAACTTGAACTTGAATCAAATCCTAACTAATCTACAAAAGGTAAATTCTAACGCAGATTCACATTTGAATAGTGCAGGAACTGTTCTGTCTCAGGCTTTCTTGGCAGCATCAGAGAGCACTAATAATAATAATAATAATATTATTATTATTATTATTATTATTATTATTATTTGATTTGTATGCGCCTTTCTCACACCCAAGGTTGCTTTATGTAGTCCATGAAGCACCCAACAAAGGAATTTAAAAAAAATTTCAATTATTAGCAGGAGGAAGGAGGTGGTTGAAATGTAGAGAGAGAAAAAAAAGAGATAACCTTTTAGTTCTTCTTTAAAAGAGGAAAGAGAGGAACTTGCATGAAGCAAAAAAATAGAGAGATTTATATGTAAGCAGCAACAGTTTTAACTGGATATGTAACTGGGTAGGAAGCCAGTGTTACTGAAATAAAATCATAGTGATATAAGCAGATTTTTGATGTGTGAAATGATTCTGGCAGCAAAATTTCGAACATATTGAAGCGAGCAAATGGTTTTGTTCAAAATACCAACGAGGAACAAGTTACAATAAATCAATAGACCACAAAACATGAAGCAGTGTTTTGGTTGAAATGTCAGACACTTTAGAAATGATAGATTTAGGACTGGTGAGTAAACCCTGTTTTGCCAGAGTTTAATTTTAGGAAGTTCATGGACGTCCACTGTTTGAGATCTTGAATACAGAGTAGTGACTCTGTCAAGGCAAAGAAAAAAACAAAACACCCCAGTCCCCATAAAGGAGTTACAGGTGAATAATATAACTGGCTAAGCAATGTTTAAAATCCAAATACCCATTATCTATGGTAAATTGTAAAGTTACGTCTAGTTTTGATCATTATAGTTTCAAGACAATAACCCATCATCAGATATAATCAGACGGATTGGTTATGTAATTGTCTGTAGAAGGACTAAGGGAATTATCATTTTTATTCTAACCCTACTTTAAGTAAACTTGTGTGTCATCAGTAATGATTCTATCATTTATAACAAATCTGTAGTGATTGCGCCTAATGCTCTGGGTTGGGAAATCCTGTTAAATGCCAATCAACGCCAGCTGTTGTCTAGTGGCTTTTTAACACACTGTCCTTATAACAAAAGCGTACCTGGAAGAGTGAGGAAGCATATAGCAAAGTTCCATCTCCTCCCAAACAAATGATAAAGTCCACACGATTGGAGAGGTCATCAAAGTCTGTGGAATATACATCAAGTCAAATATTTGCGAGCAGAACATGCACACTCTGCAAAGGTAAAGGCGGCCACGCAGTGGCATGCAATACCTTCTCGGAAAGTGCAAAAGTTCTTTTTGACAGCCACGAAGCTGTCGTCGTTGACAATGGCAGGATCCTCCAGGACTTTCCTCTCCACATAAACTAGCATCTGTTTCTGCTGAGGTCCATTCAGACAAGATCGATTCAAGATGTCAGTTCAGTTGAGCAGAGATTAATGTTGTTTACATGGTGGTGGACATTTCGGAGGTCAGATGCAACAGAAAGTAAATGAATGAATGACTGCATAATGCAACAAATGACTCCTGAACTGATGTTTGGTTTCTGAAAGAACTGAGTACAGACACTGATCTCCAGGTGCAATTTGATTGTCGATTCAGAAGGTCCTTATTGAATTACATATTGATTTTATATCCACTCAACTTGAGAACCAAATGATTACTGCCATACTAATATTTCTTAAGGTAGAGATTTTCTGAAAATAAATGCAGCACACAGACCATTAGCAAAAAAGATTCATAGATCTAGGTGATTTTAAGAATAGCCAAACATTGCTTTTGCTACAACCAGTTGCTCAAGGTAATCACAGATTCTGTCATCACAGCTATCCACTCCAGAAAAAAAACACCCCTCATTTCACTAAAGATCTCATTATGATGATTAATGACAAAGTTGGTATCTTTACCCAGCCCAAGTTTGCCCAGGACCATTTGAACATGAATAAAAATATGATTTTAAACTTAACATAGTCTTATGTTTTAAACACAATTTCAGAACTGGTTTTTACACATTCTTACAATGGGAACAACTATTCTAACCTCTGTGAGGAAGATGCAAAGCTCTTTAAAAGGTTGCAGCAGACTGACATCTTGGATCTTTTTAATTACAAGGACACTTTTGGGTGGCTTGTTCCAGGTCAACCTCTGGCTTGCAGGGTCCTGAATGTGCCTGAAAACAAACAAACAAACACACATCAACAATGTGCACATGGCAGGGTTTTGTGGTTACAATGAGTCATTTAAAAAATGATTTTCATTTGATTTTTGTATATTGTACCTCAGCCTAACAGCTAATAATAGACTTCAGTGTACTTGAGTATCCCCTGATCACAATCTGTACCCAGTTTCAACCGCAAAAGTGCACCATCTGTGTGTGTGTGTGTGTATGTGTGTAACAATTTCACAGTTACAACCCCAGGTATGAAGGTAGGGTGTAATTTAAAATCAGTTGCAAAAAACTTTTTTTTCGTGGTTTTTTTTTTTTTTAATAAAATGTAAAATGTTATTTATCAACAGCTGTGCAATGCAAGTTAATTTTAGCAAAATAGTGATTACTATTATACTAATTTTTAAACATCTTTAGCAAAATAGTCAGAATATTACACTTTCAGTGCTTTTTGTTTTAAAAAAACGTCTAGAATTAAACTTGTAAAATGTGTTTATCCTACTAAACACTGAAGCTTAAGACACAAGCAGCTCCACAGACTTGCACATAAGGACATACAATCTTGACCGCTACATAATATATACTCTCTCCCCAAACACTGTGCACTCACAAGACTGAACTGCATTTTTCTTTTGCCATAGGAATGTCGACAGACATGGCATATCAAGTGAATGCCAGCTCAAACAGAACATTCGTTCTGCCCCCGACACAGATAGCACAAATGTAAAGATGACCAGATAAATGTCATTAGATACAGGACCCCTACATCAACTGCAAAACTGGATGCTTCAGCCAGGTTACATCAGTACATCTAAAAGCATACCTCTGAACTGGCTCTTCTAAATGAAACACCTTGGAGTAATGTGAATTCATTCATTAATTCTTCACCTGAGGTAGGTAGTGAAATGTCTATCAAAAGTCCCGTTTTCTCACCCTTTCCATAAGCAGTTGTTGCCGCCAGGAGGTACCTGCGCTTGCATAGCCTGGTTGAATTTCATGTTTTCCTGCATGTGATGAACCCACTGGTGGAAAGAAGAGCTGAGAAGCAGGCGTCAGCAGCTTCCGTCTGAGCGCTCAGTGTTCCTGCTGTCTGCCTCTCCCCAAAGTTACTGCCTCACCCTGCTGCCGGACACTGACAAAAAGCTCCCGTCATCCTTATCAGTTGTTCCTCCTCCAAATAACTCAGAGGACCTTCAACTCCTTGAAACTGGTTCAGTTACGTAAATGGTAACCACCTTCAC
>JAOXYF010000016.1:5076847-5097512 GCA_028565775.1 Sternarchorhynchus goeldii
TAGATAGATAGATAGATAGATAGATAGATAGATAGATAGATAGATAGATAGATAGATAGATAGATAGATAGATATTACATTTAGTTACTGAGATTACATTTAGATTACAAATAGTAAAGACATATTGTCCTGGGGTGAGGGTGTGTGTGTGACTCTTTGTGATGCTAGCTGGAAGTGTCTGTCTTTCTGGTGACTCAGCATAACTTATATGGTCATATACATGTAACATTATCAAATTTCAGTAAAAACGTAAAAAGAGCTTGTTTATGCCTTTCTGCTTATGTTATTTACTTCTCAATAACATAATTATGCGTTTGCCACGTCCAGTATCTTTTAAAATCTTTATTAATGCGCACCCTGGCCAGTAGGATATAGGATTAAACTCTAGACGGCACATAGCCTATATTTCGTTCAGTATAAATAAGTTTATATGCCAAAGTTAATTAATTTCGTGATCTCAGTACCAGAGCTGACATATAGACAAATATATTTTAAAAGCTTTAGTTTTACTATGTACTTGTCTCCTTTAACCACTCAATGAATGAACATGCGTGTCTCGCGTTATTTGCCTACAGCTGCAACTTTGGTTGAAGGCTTCTGATTGGTCAATAGGTTTTTTGTTGTAAGATGGCGCCTCAAGAGGTGTGAATCAAAGATAAAGAAAAAACGTTGTTGACATTTCAGGTGCAGCATAATTAGTTGAGTTGTTGACTTTTTTAGTAACTTGCGTTATCTGAGGTACTGCAGAGTTGTGTGAAACTGTCTTCGTGAAGAGCGGAACAGCCTGGTCAAATCAAAGGAAGGTAATATAGCCAATTGGCTAGCTAGGATAGCCATATAGCTAGCTAGCTTTGCTAACCTAATGCAATTAACGGACTGCTATTTAGCTAGTCATGTCAATGCCAGCAACATAACATTTCCATTTTTGCATATCATAATCTTGTTCTAGGCATCATTTAGACAACTAGTTGGATCATCGGATAATGATAATTAAGGCAGTTTACTATTTTCTTTAACGGGATTAAGACCCGTTTTTCCAAGGAAGAAAACTAAATGCACGCTCCTGGGGAAACTGTCATGAGCAATTGTGCAGTTGACGTTGCATCCCTTAGCTAGCTAGCTAATCTATGTCTGCAAGAGAAGACGATCCTCGTCGCCTGTTTTAATTTAGTGGTTAAGTGCAATTTTACGCCGATCAATACAACAAGTACTCATCTGTATATGACTAAATTAGGTATATGAGCAAGGAGTACAATACTTTCTACATTGTTCTTTTGAAATATCAAATAAAAAATTGCTAGCTTGTTTCAATGAGTAAAATGACTGATGAATATTCGTTGCTACTCCATGTGGTCTAATACTACATTAGGCCATTCAGGGTTTAAGATCACTGAGGCTGGAGGGATGAATAACTCCATGGAGGGCTCAGTGTCATTTGAGGAGCTGGTGAGGGTGAAGGCTCGTAGTGTACCCCAGCACCGCATGAAGGAGTTCCTGGAGTCAATGGCAAGTAAGGGACCTGAGGCGCTGCAGGAGTTCAGCCAACAGGATGGGGATGGCAACACCATGGTCTACCAACAGGGGGCAAACTGCATCTACACGGACAGCACAGAGGTTGCAGGCTCTCTCCTGGAGCTGGCCTGTCCGGTAAGAGGGAAAGAAGGATAAAAACCATAAACAATATACATTTATGCCTTTTAAGTATCTGTTGGGTATTTGAATATTAGGAGGGTTCATGCCAGTGCCAGTTTTTACTAGTTACTAGTGTCACCTACATATCCCCTCCTGACACGTTTACCTTGTTTTTGTTTTAAAAGCTCATTGGCTGTCATTTTTGCCCCGTCCCCCTTTCTGCACAGCAGGTGCAGGTGCAGGTACAGCCTTCGCCTCAGCATGCCCAGGTGGCGTCAGTTCAGATCTCCCCACAGCTGACCCCAGTGGAGCACCAGTCTGTGGAGCAACAGCCCATACAAGTGCAGGTAAAGTCCCGCAACAGCCCTCACTGCCGTGCCAGGTTTATCCGACGTACCCCACATCTCGTCCCTGAGATGTACGTGCAGCACGGCAGCTGTTTTAGTGAAGGAGAAGTTAGCGGATTTAGTTAGCGGATTTGTTTACTCCCCCTCCCCAGGTGCAGATTCAGGAGCAGCAGGCCCATGTCGAGCAGGCTTTACCTCCTCAGCACCTGCCCACAGTCACTGCCACAGCACAGGTCATTCAGCCCGGAGAGCTGACAGAAGAGCAGCATCAGCAGGTACGGGGGTCGACTTCAGGCTACTGCCAGGCTGATTTCCCAAGCACCTGCTTCACACACTCTCCCTCTCTCTCTCTCTTTCTCTCCCTCTCTATCTCCCTCTCTCCCTTTCTCTCTCTCTCTACCTCTCTTGCTCTCACTATCTCATTAGATTCAGGCTCAGTTGATAGCAGCGGTCGCGGGCGGCCAGCAGATCCAGATCCAGACAGTAGGGGCAGTGTCTCCGTCTCCAGCCCAGCAGCAGAGCTCTCTGCATGGGGACGCCGCCAACCAGGCCCCCGCCACCGGCGTCCTCCAGCCGGCCAAGAAGCGCAAAGTGGACCTCCCCATCACGGTCTCCTACGCCATTCCCAGCCAGCAACTGGCCACGGTGCTGACAATCCCACAGGGTCAGCAGCAGGGTTACCTGTCCCTACGGCCTGACTTGGTCACAGTGGATAGCACTCAGCTCTACAGCACAACCGGTACCCTAACCAGTCCTACCGGAGAGACCTGGACAATCCCCGTCTATACAGCACCTGTTCAACAGACCGGCATCACCCACATTGCCATACCACAGGACGCTTACGGCTCCCCTACGACGCTTCACGTCGCGACACCCGTCACTACTGATGACAAGGACAAGAACAAAATGGCAGGCGCCGTGCCGACGACGGGCATGGTGTCTGCGGTTTCTGTGCCAAATGCGGGTGGGGCCAGTGGGGGACAGGAAGAGGTGGTACAGACGTTGACAAACACTCTCTTCCCGGCACAGTTTATGAACGGGAATATTCATATACCCGTTGCTGTCCAGACGGTTGCCGGGGTGACGGGGGCGTGTCCGAGCGGCGCGCAATCGTTGCATATCTGGGACCCTCAACAGCAGATTGTGCAGACACAAGGGGGCGGAGCTTCAGAGCAGCAGGCACTGCAGGTGACTAGAAGAAGGGATGTAAATGTAGTCTGACTACACTTGTAAAAGTAGGGGTAATCAGAGCACCAGATGGGGGAATAACGCAAAAAACATGGTGACATTTTTGGAATTTGACATGTTAAATATGCCATTATGCCCAGTCACGTTCATGTTGTTACCTGAAAAGCTCGGTGGAAAAAAGCTCGTTCAGTGTTGATATAGTGTCAGGATCCAGATTGGCCTAATGTTTGATTGACAGGAGCAGCAGGGGCAGGGTGTGGCTGGCAGCGAGGTGCTGCCCATCTCCCTGAAGCCAGATGAAGGGATTATGGTGTGGAAACTCTGGGCTGAGAAGAAGAACATCGAGTTGGAGAACAAGCAGAGGAACACGCTAGCCCCTATCGGCAGTGCGTATTTGTCCTTTGCATGGCTTCGTAGCTTAGAAGAGCTTTTGGAAGGCGCTTGTTCATTTTAAGAAGATCGTTTTCCACTGTGTTTATCTAATAGGTGCACAAGACCTGGTGGATAATGGGCTATTAGCTAGTAACAACAACAAAGGAAACGTCCCGTACTGTAGTAGCAAGCACGAACAAATTCGTTGTTCATCAGTTCTGTGCGTGTGTGTGTGTGTGTGTGTGTGTGTGTGTGTGTGTGTGTGTGTGTGTGTGTGTGTGTGTGTGTAGGGAGGCAACAGCTGCGGTTTCAGGAGGACGTGCTATCGAATTCTATAGCAGAGCTGAGTTTAGGCCTCACACTAATGACACAGGAGGCCACAGGCTTGGAGGGAGAGCCCTTACAGCCCGACATGCTGTACTACATCTTCCTCTGCATTCAAAAGGTACAGCGTACACAGACTCACGTGCACGAACACACCCGCTTGTATGCGCAGCTCAAACGGCTCAAACGTGCGTTCTGACAGCTCAAACGTGCTTTCTGACGTTCCTACTGTTCTCTCCCTCTCTTTACAGTACATGTTTGATAATGACAGAGTAGATAATATATTCACTGATCAGTACTATCAGCGCTTCCACCAGTCCCTGCACAAGATCCTGGAGCCGTGGAAACCCAGCGTCCATCCGTTAGGTGACCGAGTGCCCTTGTTCAGACACACCACAGATGCGTTCCTGGCGCTGCCGCGAGCCAAGGCGCCGCCGATTTGCGCTGCCAGTTCGGATCTGACCGTTGCCGGTTCTTTGCAGGTTACGTCATCCCTAGTCACGTGACGGAGGAGATGCTGTGGGAATGCAAGCAGCTGGGCGCCCACTCACCCTCCACCCTGCTCACCACCCTAATGTTCTTCAACACCAAGTAAGATGTGTGTACGCACACTCACAAATAAGGATGGTTAATGACCTGGTGTTATACTGCACACTTCACCGGTTCACGTCTCACGAACTCTCTCCGTCTCTGCTTAGGTATTTCCAGCTGAAAACAGTTGATCAGCACCTGAAGGTAGCGTTCACGAAAGTCTTACGACACACTAAAAAGAACCCGTCCAACCCCAAAGACAAGAGCACAAGCATTCGCTACCTTAAAGGAATCACACAGCACCAGGTTGGCCAGAAAGGTACGAGGGTCCCTGGACTACTGACTCGAGGGCTGATGAATATATCCAGGTAGAGAAAATATGTTGTTGTTTTTAAGATGATCCCACATGATGGTGTGTGTGTGTGTGTGTGTATCAACAGTGACTGATGACATGTACGCTGAGCAGTCGGAGCATCCAGAGAACCCTTTACGGTGTCCCATCAAACTGTATGACTTCTACCTCTTTAAATGGTGAGTGCACAGGTTCGCATGCTTTTGGATGGGAATCTGTTTATCTTTAAGTAACTTTTTTTTTTCTCCCCCTTTTCTGTAGTCCACAGAGTGACAAAGGTCGGAGTGATGCCTTCTATCTGACCCCGGAGCCCGTGGTGGCCCCCAACAGCCCCATCTGGTTCTCCACGCAGCCTGTGTCACGCCAGCAGCTGGAGTACATGCTGTCTCGAGTGCTCGCCGTGCAAGAGATCCAGGAGGCCTTCGCCAACAAGGCGGAGCCTCTGCAGTAGGAGGGGCTTACGAGCCGCCGCCTGCCAATGCGACCCATGCAATGGAGGGGGGGGGGGTGAACCTCTCGCTTTTCTTTCACCCTTCTCTGACACGAACACGCAAACACACTCACACACACCAACCTACCTCTACAGTTCCTACCCTTTTTTGTTTCATGTTATTAAGTGCTCAGATCTTACACAGAGACTTTGATATGGACAGACATGCACTTGTGTGCACAGACTTGTGATTCTTTGCCAAAGGGCAGGTGATACCTGTGCTCTTAGTCGCCGCCTCCGGCTGCATCATTTTTTTAAATTATAAATTAAACTTTTATATGCTTTTATTTCGACACCATTTATCAGCCTTGCATTGCCTTCTACTGCCCTTCTTGCTTTCCTCATGTTGACCCTTCCTTTTGCTTTGGCCACGCCTCTTCTCTGTACCCCTGCCTAGCTTAGCCTTCCTTTTGCTTTGGCCACGCCTCTTCCCTGTACCCCTTCCTAGCTTAGCCTTCCTTTTGCTTTGGCCACGCCTCTTCCCTGTACCCTTGCCTCGCTCCACCCCTGCTTTCAGTGGCTGTTGGCCAACGAGCGAGCGCTTCAGCTAGTAGCAAGATTGCAGCTGCTCTTTTCCAGAACTTTCCTCCATTCATCTAAATGGTTTACTGACATTCATGAAGTACAGAGCAAGACTGGTAACTGTGTTTTATCCACATGTACAAACATGCCCCTTTACTGGTCATGAGAAAACCCATTCAATGTATTCAGTATGCCATAGACAAAGTGTTTTTTAAGGACCAGATTTTGCTTTGACAGAGCTGAATTTGAACGCAGAGCGTGCTTCTCTCTGTGGAGCCATGGATGAGTAATACTGCTGTATTACACACCAAATGTGATTTCCATTATGTGGACTGCTATGTATAAAGGATGTATAAAGAAAATCTTGGACACTTTCACTCTGTCTTCTCTCTGCGATGCAGGAGTCGTGATGGAGGACAGTTATGTTGGCATGCATCAGTGAAAACTTCAGGCTCAGAAATCCTGAAAGTTGCATTGCGTTCTGAAAAAAATGTCAATAAAATGAGGAGGGAGGGGGGGTAAATATGAACTTTCATGAGCTTTTCCCCCCTTATCATTAATCTCATAGAAATGTAGACATGTAGCGAACTGTCCTTTTGCTTTTCAGTAAATTACCACAAATATGTGCTCGAACAGATCAGGATGTAAAAGAAATCTCATATAGTCCTTTTAGGTTCTTGTATTCTCAGAAATCTAAAAGTACCAGCCTCAAACTTAACCTGAAGCCTTGCTTATGAGGCTTGTGTTGGGTGTAGATTCCTTATGAATGTGCAGTAGCAGGAAATGTGTAGGATCAGGGTACCACAGCCTTGACAACATCTCCACAATTATTTATGCATGCTTGTATTGTACTGTGTAAAAAAAAAGTGATACTTTGCAGAGATAAAATTCTGGTTTAGGGTGTATGCAGTGAAAGGATCGTTGTACAGGCATGCAGGCTGTGAAACTGGGAAAGCTTGGTCACAGTATGCACCACAACACACACACACACACACACATGTGCGCACGCGAGAGGAAAGAGCTCCATGGCTGTCTCACACCATGCCTCACCCTGACCGTGTCACAATCAAGCAGCTTAAACAGGATCAGAGAGACTAAAGCTTTTGGGTACGTCAAGCGCCACCTTGTTGAGTTGAGAGTCATGGTGCGTTTTGGTTCGTCTAGACATCTGGAGGAGTCAGGAAAACGGGCAAGTCTGGACATACTGAAGTGCCGACAGCCAAAACGAACACACACTGATCATTTGCACAGAGAAAAACCAACACGAAAATGTCAAACCTAAAAGATACAATCAATACCAGGAAAAGGGATTCTTCTAACATTGATATATAGATAAATCAATGTAGGATGTAAGAGCCACAGTCTAATTCATGGGGCAGTAAACCTGACTATGTGGATGTGGGCTGAATCACTTCAGGCAATGAGAAGCAAAACAATGAAATACTATAAAATCAAAATCACATACACTTTTCTTCCCATTTATATTAAATAAATGTTCGATTAACTGGATGACTGCATTTTAAAAATGTAGATTTCATCTTTGATAATGTATGTTATTCTTAAGACAATACTCTTAAAAGCCTATCACGTTTTTTGGGCAACGTTCATTTAACATGTTAATTCCAAACTCCATCTTATTCAGCCTAATGTTTTGAACATTATGTGACGTGGAGTAAACTTCTGTCTGGATGTGTAATTACTTAATGTCCCATAGACAGGGAACAAGATTTGCACTGTACAACAGGCAGAAGAATTGAGCGCATTACATTGCAGCATTCTGCAAGAGCAATTACAGAGATTATTCACGTACGATACTGCACAACCCAAAACTGGATTACTCATTTTCAGTGCTTGTATGCTTTTTCATAATTGCACTACTCTTGAAGAACCTTTTCGACAAGCCTTAATTCTGATTAAGGCCTATGTTAATTATGAACCTTTTCCAATGTCCCATGGTGGAAAATATGTACGGTTTACTCGTTTGCATCTGTGGTAGCCAAACAGTAAACAGCAAGAAGTCTAGTTGCGGTAATGCGGTAATTCATGGAAACTTTTGTTGTCTCTGATTATCGCATAACATGTTGAAAGTTTGATCGTCATTCCGCATAATCCCGTTGTACTTCTTCTATATATCTTGACAGTAGTTTAACTAACCGTTTCCCAAATAAAAGCTTTCAGATGGATTTTCTGCCTCATGCGCTGCTTCGATCCTGTCAGGATCTTAGATCAGCGCTTGCCGTGCGTCACGTTCGTCCCACGCCTGCGTGCTGATGGGTTACAGCCGAGTGCCCCGCGTTGCGCGGGAGCTGAGTTGTGAAGACGCGGACAGTATCCTCCGCAAGAGCTTTCCGGGCTGGAACGTCTGCAGGGTGCTCTGGAGAGACCGCCGAGCTGCCAGCGGGGGCTGGGGCGGAGGCTCGCGCGTTGCTCGTGCAGAGGAGACCTGCTCTTGGGGCGGACGATCAGGCTGCCTCCCTCGAGGTCTCCCGTCACTTCGGGTTTGCCTGAGATTTTCTGGGTGTGGGGTCTGAACTGTAACAGATGCATTCTGGGTACTGTACACACACACACACACACACACACACACACACACACACACACACACACACACACACACACACACACACACACACACACGAAACACTCTCTCAATGGGCTTTTTTTCTCCTTGTTGATTATAATAGCACGTTGTTTTTATCACATCTTTCTAAAGCTTAAGGTCACTTTATAGAAAACAAACAATATCAACACTATAGTTCCATTATATAATTTCATTATAATTACAATTGAAAAACTTATCCTCACTTAAAATAAAGCAATACCAATGTGCTCAACCACTAACTTAAACCCTGGGGTGATGTAAACAGAGTGTGTGCATTGGTGGTGGTGGTGGTTGTAGTTTAGGCTGTAATGGAGCATTTGTGCGAATCTCACCTTGGCTTAAATACGTCCCCACCCAACCAGTGAAGCAGGCACTGATGCACAAATATGTATTGTTCCTAAAAGCACACCACAAAACAAGAAAATAAAAACCCTACACATTTTACTTGACATTCCTCTTATTCATAAAAACATACAGCACGTCTGTATCCAATATAAACTGCAGCACACGGCAAGTCAGAATTGGTTGGTCTGTCAGAGAAAATTGCTGGGCAGCCATCTCACCAGGTTCTGCACCATCAACACTCTGTGTCTGCGCAGGTCTCGCACAGTCAAGAAAACGTCAGGAAGAATACCCCGCACACACATACGCACTGACCAGAGCAATGCCACGAAGGTTCCCGAGCGGCCCACACCTGCACTGCACACAAACACATGCATGCAGGCATGAGAGGAACATTTTAAGGAACATGTTTAGAAAAACACAAATAAGGCTTGGACAGAAAATGTGTGTGTGTGTGTGTGTGTGTGTGTGTGTGTGTGTGTGTGGTTTCTCACCTGCAGTGCACCACTGTAGGTCCTAGGTGTGAAGCAGCTTCTAGATGTTTCCGCACGCGCTCAGTGAAGGCGCACAGCGACGAGGGATCTTTCGGCACTCCTTGATCTGGCCAGTTTGGGTAGTGATAATGCATCACTTTCCTCCCTCCTGATTGGCTGCGCTGAGATACACAAAGCCGCATGCAAAATCACCCAGACCCGCGTTTATGCCTTTCATATCTGAAGTAGGTCTTAAACAGCAGCTAACCTGTCGTAGGTGGATGGTGGTGATGTAGCACTCCGGGCCATGGTGGTGGGACATGGTGGTCACCTGCACTTCTCCATAACAACCTGTGCCTCCCTTTGGAGGCCAGTACTGGTTACACATGATCTGTACACACACACAAACACACAAACATACACACAAAATTATCATTAAGCTGTAAATGCAGTGTTTACCTGCCCTCAGGTGACTGCTTAGAACATTTCTCTCCAAGCAAAGTGAATGTGACAATCGTCATCTCATGTATGAATGATTTGTTCAGTATATACTGTCATCACCGGCTGCCATCACCATAAAAACAACTTCCTTAAATCAACTGGCTGTAGGACATGGCTTTCACCACGACAAATTCCTTGACTGTGTTACATACTTGGCAAAATAAAGTGGTTCTACCTTTGATTCAATCATATAAACTTGACCAGCCATCCAGTGCCTTAATAAAGGGTGTGTCTCTCAAATAATAAAAGACTTCAAGTAACTTTGGCTGTTGTGTGCCTGAAACTGAAACCCTGAAATTTGAAATCACACTGGTACAACCAAAACATATAATCCTTGTGTGGACATGAATAAATACGGACATCAATATTTACAGATACAGCGAGTCACGTTTAGAGAGACAATGTGGGTTGCTATTTGCGCTTAAAACACAGATTCCCTCTTTGGATTATTGCAGTCTTGTCATCACAGGGCAGTGCACCTTGCCGCCATTTTTGAGTGCCGTCACCATGACAATAACCGGCACATTTTGCTCCCAGATCATCCGCCAGAAATCATCCATGGTTGATGGCAAAGGAGCCTGGGTACAGATGAAGTCGTGGCTTGTACAGCCACCCTGCGCGCACACACACACACACACACACACACACACAGAGAAAGAAAGACATCTGCTAGAGACACTAAAAATACTGCCTTTTACTTACATACTGACTAACATGACTATATACCATTTCAGTCTTCTGGGCATTTCAACATGCTAGTTACTCCTCCATGGTAACACTAATATTTTCTAAGACAGCAGTATCAGTTTGGTCATTCCCGCCTACCCATAACACATTGGTGGGAAACCAAACAAAGGCCAAGGGCAGAACCTGTGTGTCCAATATTGCTATTAGGATTGTTCATAGTTCAGCTGGAATGCGAAGCTTATCCAGCCCAATCCTGTTAAACAAGGCCTTCAAGAAGAGCAGGCAGGACAGAAACTGCAGGGTGCTGGATCTGTAGGAGCAGTATTGATCGGCCCTGCTGGACTGTGATGTAGAACCTGCAGCCCTGACAGCTCCAATTGGTTACCTGGTTTAAGTATGTTGTGAAACTAATATATATATACACACACACACACACACATACATATACATATAAGTGATCACTAAACAGCGACTTGACTCACAGGCACGTAGCTTGCATTGATGTAGTCGGAGTGGGGCTGAGATGCCAGCGGGGAGAGCTTCACCCTGCAGTGGTCGTCTGCAAGGAGGGTAGACACAGAGTTAGGCTCGCAGCCACATTAACAGCCAAGCTGAGCCGAAACCAGCAGCCTCGTCCGTTAGAGCTGGGGATATCAGTTTTAACACAGCACCTTAGACTTAGACTTCGGAAAGGAACGGTAAACATTTTTACAGTGCTGTTGACAATTATTGTGAGGTAATACACGACTTTTTCAAATCATCACTTTAAATGAGAAGAAATCTGGCTGTGATACAATGAATGGGTATACAACATGAAGGCAAATAATGTCTGGAATGAAAATGCTTCATATTTAACATACGGCACAATGCACTAAAGTAATAGTGCGCATCTGGGACGTGCACTACACATTTGCCCTACACACAAATTTAGGATTTGCCCCAAAAGTGAATCAGTCTCAAACTGTCCAAGGAACTCCAGCACTCACAGGGTAAGATATGGGGGTATCTGTTTTTTTCTTTATTGCCACTCAGGTCTCCAGCCGTGCATGGGAATTCCTTGCCAGTGTCACTGAGCTCCTAAGAAACACACATGCACACATATAAATCATACAGAAGCCAATAAGAGGATACTGATATGGATTCGAAGCTATAGTGCTTATTTAGTTAGATTCAAGTTCTCAAAGTCCCTGGGGAGGGGAGGGGTTGATTCAGTTAAGTAATAAAACTGACTCAGGTGAGTCTTCCAGTACATGAATTAAGAGCATTAAGAGTCAGATATTTATTGTGGAGTGCACATAAAGCCTGGTTGATGGTGGCATGTGTTATATGTGAACTTGGGCATGACTTGTTCCCACCAATCAGCATCTACTGTCAGTCACCTCAAATTCCATCTGATACCCTGCATTGTTGTCAGCTGTGAGAGACTGACAATGCACACGGAACTTCTGCAGAATATGCCCTCTCGAATACGTCCTTACCCTGCAAACCACACACAAATATTAGTCTCCTCATCCATGATTCCATCCATCCATCCATCAATTCACGTAACACAACTCTGTAACCTACTCCTACTCACACAACAACCAAGAGACAGTCAGTGGATTGAAGGTGGTATACGGCGGGCGACTCATCCTCATTCTGGTGCTTACCGAGGATGGCATCCCCACACTCCCTTACCTCATCATACCGCGTTTGTTCGACTTCCTTCAGTGTGCGTGCTCGCAGGCAAGGTGCCACTTCTGAGAGCACCGGCTGTTGCTCTCGCAGCTGGTAGAAAGACTACACGCAAAATGTTGCAAGGGCTCGCTTTATCGTCTTGGTTCAGAGGCGATCTCCATAACAAGTCGCAAGAAGGAGGCACTGCAACGACACAGGTCACATCGTGTTACTAGTAATTACTAGTAATTTTCGTTTCATTGGGAACGCTCACAGAAAGCAGCGGTAAATGTAAATCTTCAAAAGACTCACTTATATGGCTCAAGTAAATATTCTTCCCTGTCACCAAGTCATCCATGAATATGATGTGGCTAACAATGCGGGAAATCTACTGTGGATACATAAAATCTTAGGGGCATTATATTAATCAGTGTTTGTTTGTTTTGTGCCACATACTTCCTATTTTAAATATGTGTCAGTAAAGCCCAAATGTTACTCCAGTGTTCGAAAATGTATAACTATTGTAGTTTCTCAACAACAATTTATTCTCTTTGTATTTTCGCTACGTTTTCGGGCCTAAAAAGGCAATTATCCCATCAAACGTAGCGTTGTCAACCTAAAAAAAATATATCCGCGTTAAATGTTAGTTCGTCTTTTTGAAACGCCACCAAATTAAACACATCGCTGAACAGATCATAAGTTCTAGCTCACAGAGTAAAATCATTGTAATTTTTAAATTAGTAACTGCGTAAGAGACTGTTCGCTTACCCCACACAAAAAGGTGTGAATGTCCTGGATCAACAATCTACTAAGGAGTAATTGACAGTGCGTTTATATAGAGCATGTAGAGAAGTGAGAAGAAAAGAACGACTGAGCAAAAATTCCAAATACCGGTTTATCCAGTTCGTTCGTTTGTGTGTTTTTTTTTTTTTCTCTCTCTCTCTCTCTCTCTCTCTGATTATTTGGGTAGGTAATTTAGGAGAACCACCTGGTAGGTGGAACATTGCATGTTAAATATTACATATTTAATGTATATGTTAATCAGATTTTAATATATACTCAGAAGTTTTAAATGGTCACTGTACAGTCGTTTACAGTTTTTAAAGGTTTGAGGGTTTTAATCGCAAATTAGTTAACTTTATACACCGTTTCTTTTATAATTTCTACATAAGTTGATAAGTTTGAGTTTTTTTTATCACCATATGCCCCACAACTGTCCGATAGACACGCGATCTCAACAAAAATTTATCCTGTAGCACCACCTCATGGTAGGCTTCAGTGTTTCTTGTACCTTAAAGTCTGCGTGAAACTTTCTGAAAAAAAAGATTAAAACGCTTTTCATATTGTATTTATTTAATTACTCCCAAGTCTGTATACAAGATGCCTGTTTGTTGAATATATTTCAGTTTTGAATTTCACATGCTAAGCAGCTTTTTTTTGCACGTCAGAAGACGGAAAAGTACGTTAAATAGCTAAAACGAATACTGTTTAATTTTGTATTTCGTAAAATATTGTTCATTGTTTTGAACCACATGTTTTCCAAGTTATTATCAGATCATGAAGGTCATTGTGGGTGTAAACCCGAAGTTTCTTTTAATTATTTAATTTGGATCCAGCCCCTGTCGTGCGCTCCATTTGACGCGAAGATCTTCCGCTTCGACACAAACTCGCGAAGACGCTGAAACGCTGAAATTAGGATTACAGTATCGAGTCGTCTGTCAATCGCAGGGCATGGAATCCCTTCTGATCTCTGCAAAATATTCAGGCGAAACGAAATGAAAGGGAAAGTAAAACAGACATAGCCATGTAGATCAGCCTTTTAAATGTTCTGTAGTCTGCAAACCTGCAATAAGTTCGCACACTTCCTGATCGCCTCGAGGTGCGATATACGGTCAAAGTGAGCAAGCAACTCCATTCATCAAGAAGACAACAAATAGTATGGATACAACAAGGTTTCGAGCGGCCCAAGTTCGCGCAAATACAACGGCATACGTGAGTCCACAAGGAGACTTGGTTGTGGTCTTGGGACACAGGAGTAAACCATTAATCACCAGCGCTAATAACTGAAATTTAGCCTGTGGTTTTGTGATTTTTCTGATTGCTGTTTGTATGTGCTTGGGGTGAACCTCGGATAGTGTTTCTGAATATCTATACAGTATAGGTTAATGCCTCACCATTAAACAGGCTGTTGTGGAGAAAGTGAAAGTGAAAGAGTTGGCTATGCGCTCCCCTTTATTAGGGAAAACATCCTTATCGAAGATGGGACGTTGAGTAGACGGTCTTTTTTATTTCTTTTCACCCAGAGTAACTCATGTTCAGCGTTTCGTGCAATACAAAGCATATTTTGAGTAGGTTACACGGTGGCGTCTAACAGTGACCCACAATAAAAGAAATTAGGCGTCGCATTCCAGGTAAGGAAAGGGCTGAACAGACGAGACGTTCAGTCCTTTTGTTACTAAATATTTGGCTGGAATTGGAATTTGAAAGTATGCGTAGCAGTAAAGCGTAATGGTCCAGTATTAGTTGGCTACTACGTAACAGTTTCATTTCGCATTTTCAGATACAACTTGATATATGCTTTCTCTTTTTCTAGAGACGGGAACGCAACAGCAGTACGATTACGAAGAGATCTTCCGCAGTCTGTGGTCCGTGCGAGAAAGGGGTACAGCTGACACCTGCAGTTCCGTTACCATTCTCTCACTTTCTCGTTGTAATAAAGGGAGTAGGCATTATGGTATAAATAAGCTACTCTGATTACCGTAATTTATTGCCGTTTTTAGTTCTGCATGAGATTTTATTACCGAACACCCCCCACGTAAATCTTTACTATAAAAGAAAAAAAAATATGTTCAAACACTATACCAGTTTAGAAACTGAAAATGATAGGCATCGATGCCATCAATATCTGATTACGTCAGAAAAATCTAATTTTAGACAATGGCATCGTTACAGGTTTAATTGTTATACTAATTTCGCTGTGCATCTAATTGGCTACTAGCTGCCTCCTGGATATCATGATTGTGTTTCAATGTTTCTTGCAGGACGAGAAACGGATCGTGATGAGTCCCATGTACTTCTCTCGTCCGTTCAATAGAGGGAGATTCTTTCGATCTAGGTGAGTCTGTGGTTACGTGCTGTGGTTTTCAGAGTGAGTGACGGCTACACTCCCAGTACATTTGCAGGGTAAACTAGGTGAAGCGTTTTGCCAGGATGTTTGTTGCATTGATGGCCTGTCGGTAGGTTAAGCACAAAGTATGAAAAGACATACCACAAAAACCGACACTCATGTCAGTGATATGAGACTGTTCGAGGCTACATTGAAAGTATCCTGAAACGTTAAAAAGTTAAGTTTGTTTTCCAGTGTTATAGAGCCTCTTTATTCTTGGTAGAAGAACACGGTCCCTGTTCAGACAAACATGTTTTAAAACTGCTGCAGAAATGTTTACATAGTTATGCATAATTGTTTCTGAAGTGAATGTGAGAGACATGCAGCCTGTGGGTGGAGCATATATCCCAGTGGGATGTATCCCAGTAAAAAACATTATAGCAAATATCTGAGCAATCATATGGTAACACTTGTCACTACTTTGTAAAAAGAAACAATGTATATGAACATTAACATTTTTCATTTTGTTGTTCAGCCACAACTGTGTTTACCAAGCAGTAGTTGGACTGGTTTAGTCTCTGATGTATTCTGACTGAATTTTAAATGTGCTGCATGACTGCACGGAAATGAGCCATTTAGCTAAACGGAGGAATCATGCAGAAGTAGAAATGAAATGACCAAATATTGTGCTTAACTTAAACATAAAACAATGTTACGTGTAGTTGCACCTACGGAAGCATCAGTACAGCATCCAGAGGTGTGGATCATTCCATCTTAAGCACGTGTATAATTACAATAGTTCACAGAATGGTTTTGATCATTATCTATTGTAATAGTCGACTTCGGTTCATTATTTTCTTGTTCTTCATTTCTGCCACTTCCTGGTGACTTAGTTGCACAGCTGTGGTTTTGCATTTTTTGTACCTCTTGCTTTCTGTACTCTAGCAAAGTTTCATAAAAGCATTTCCAGAGAGAAAATCCACAGCTGAAAACATGTATTACACTATTGAGATACTGCACCGTGCGAGCCCCCCTCCCCCCTCACTCAACATTCTTGCATTTAGTACCTCTACCAGCCATTGTTTCTCATTTCCTCAGTGAGAAACAACTTGACTAAATTAAGAGCTGGTACCTCATTTACATGTGCACTACCAACATTTGCTGACACATTTGGTAGAAAGTGGATTTCCTGTTTTTCAGCATCGCCATGTGTTCAGTTTATCTCCACAAAACATATGGATCCTGCCCACTTCAGAGACTGTGCTGTGCGAGATAATTCACTCCAGGCCCTTAACACAAGACATGCACCTGCACTGGATAAAATGCCCTTCTAAAGGGTTTACCATGCAGTTGAACACAGATGTCTTTGCTGAATTGTGATAAATGCTTGCAGGTATCAATTGCAAGTCGAACAATTGCACCCTCTACAGGGCGCGTTTTCAATACCCTTATGCGCAGCTGGAGGGGAAAAAAAAACAAAAAAAAAAAACAACGTCATCAGTCTGGAGTGCAGACTCTGGTTTAAATTAAGTTTAAATTCTAACTCTGGCGCACAGAGTCACACCCACAAAAGGAACTTCTGATCTAGGAACTCCTTGAGGGACCTCTCTTTGCCAACGCAAACAAACAAATAGCCCCGAGTCTGTAATTACCCAAACATACAGGAATGCAAGCAACTATATAAAACAGCACAGTAACATGTGGGCACATTCCAACAGGACCATTTTTTGACTTCGGCTACAACTGCTTCCATATGCAGCATACATTATTATCCAGGGCAATTTACATACATCTATTGGCACAACACAGGTGCTCTGAGTGGATCGAACCCATGACTGCAGCTCAGGTAGCACAAAGCTCCATTTTGTGTTTGGGATCGTTTGTCTTGTTTGTAACTCAGTATAACGCCGTTTATCAGCCTGTAAAGTTACTTTCACTGGAAATTCATTTAGCAAAACGTCTTGGAGACTCATCTGCATTCTGATTCATTAAAATGCAGAAATATTTTTCCTTCATTTAAATAACCAAATACATTTACATGCACGATTCTTCACCTGGCAGATGCGGGCGTAAAGTATGATACAAAAAAAGTGCAGGTACTTAAATAAATAGCTTGAGTTTGAACACTCATAGCTGCTGGCTGATGGTCATCAAGAACTGATGTGTAAGCCATTTATTTTACATTTGCCAGGGAATGTGGTAATTACTACTGATGTCACGTTGCGAGTCCCAGAGATCCGCAAAAAGCTAGACAGGACTCCACCGTGCATTAGGTAAAAAAACCGTTTATTTTCGGTTTCGTTACGGATACAAATAACAATCAAAAACGCTTACCAAACATCGCTGGATTCACGACATTACCTTGACAATATGTGGACAAAGACCGAAAACACTCCGTGACATGCACACGCTTATATACACACTCACCCTAACGAGACACAGGTGAAACGAGTAACACTTCCGAACATTCACGAGACCGACAACACGCACTTCGCCCACATCACACAAACTTACACAACTCACACCCTCGTTCAGACGACACAGGAACACCTCCACACAGACACGCCCACACAGAAACAGGACAGGGGAGGTGGCCTGGGCGGCCACCGTGACAATTGATCAATGATATATACACACAAGAAGTGTGGTAATACTATCGATCAATGATATATACACACAGACGGCCCAGTCTGTGCCAACAAAACATTTCATATACCACCACTACAACTACTCTGAACTATTCACAGGTTTGAGTCATTCGTTCACACTCTTCATGTCAAATTCTTTTTCCACCATCTGCATGTCACTACAGAGATCGAGATTCAGGCAATGTTTTCTAGTCTTCACCTGTCCAGTTGGTGTAAACATGTGCCCACTACAGCCTTAGATTCTGGTTCTTTTCTGACAGAAGTGGAGACTCGTTTGGTCTTGTGCTGTATTAACCCGTACTCCTCAAGGTTTGACGCATTATATTGTAGCAATATGTTCTGAGATGCTTTTCTACTGTTTGAAAAGAAGGGACATTTGAGCTCCCGTAGTCTCAAACCAGCCCAGACCAGTCTGGCTGTTCTTGTCTGACCTCTCCAGAGTAAATCATTTCCACCCACATTTCACAAACCCACATTTCACAAATCAGTCAGCTTAATTTGTATGCGTTTTAACTTTTTGCAATCAACTACATCTTTTTTACAAAAATGTAAAAAATTTATTATGGAAAAATATATATATGATATAAAAATTTTATATGAATTTGGGGATTAAATTCCGCCAAGATGATGTGCAGGACTAACAGAGCGATTACCGGAAACGTTTAGGTGCATTCACTGCTCCTCTTATTTCCTCTGGTAGGTTTTATTACAGGGGCAGGGACGATGGCTTTGCCCGGCGTGCCGGTTATGGCCTGAGGCTCCACAGGTATCCCCGGAGCCCCGCCTTGCAGGCAGTGGCCAGGTCTTGCAGCCCGAGCTTGAGGCTTGCGCGCCCTGCCATCCAGCGCTCCTCGGCGCCCCCTAGTGAGCTCTCCACGAAGAGGCTGGAGAAGAGCACGTCCACAATAGCTCGGCAACTTAAGAAATCTGCCAACCCAGGTATGCAGCAGATTGTGTGTTTGTGTGTGTGTGTGTGTGTGTGTGTGTGTGTGTGGTATTAGTGAAGTACTGCAACCATATCTGTCTTATCTGAAGTATTTTATTTGGATACATCTCTGTACATCTGTACATTTCTCATCTGGTGTAGTTGTGGGTGTTTGTCATAAATGTTTTTTTTAATATGTGTGTGCAATTCATATGCAATTGATCATGTGTGTTTGTGTATGTGATTGCCTGTATTATGGTGTTTGAAAAGTGTAAGCAAAACCCCTCCCTACTTGTACTTCTTTGTGCTAACTCATTATGGACACTAGGTGGCAGTGGCAGGACAATATTGTTAACAGAGGCAGTTATGGCTGTTTCTAGTCTATACAGGGAGAGTGTTTTTTTCCCCTCCGTATTCATCATTATACACTCTATATGGTCACAGCTGTGTTGCCGGTAAAGTAAACAACTCCATGGACCGAACTCAGGGAAGAATAACATGAACCGTCGAACAGCTCTACAGCAAAAATGTAGGAGTACTTGAAGATCCCTGCTCTACAGTGTACCACACCATTCTGTGGCAGAACACAGAACACCTATAAAAAGCCTGTTGTCAATGAGTGCATGTTTGCTTGCAGAGGGGCAAATTATGAATGCATATTGACTCGTGCTTGGGTTTTACTGGATGCTCATTAAGTCAGCCGTGTTGAACAGTGTCACCCAGCAGGATGTAGCCTCAGATGACTTGAGAGGCGGGTTTGCTAGCTAGGGAGCTTGACGTGATGTGACCCGTGTCTTGCTGGAGTATGTGGGTGGGAAGGAGTGGAGGCGGAGCTTGGGTGGGGCTTGTGGGCGGGGCTTGGGGAGGAGTTAATGTCGGGATCCGCGCGCTTGAACGAGTTGACTTTTCCCTGGGCGATGGAGTGGGCGGTGCGGCGGGAGGGGGCGGGGCGTCTGCAGGGGCCTTGCTGTGGCCCCCAGGCCCCGGCGTGCGGTGCTCAGCATCTGGCAAGTGCTTGTGGGGTGCGGGCGGCGGCCGGGCGGATTGGACGCGCCTCTACTGCGTGGGCTCCTCTCCCTCACACTCTTCCTCGCGTCCTCTCCGCCGCCCGCTCGCCTGTTGTACCTGTGAGACACACAGAGATGAGGGTGAGTCATTGCTTTTGTGCCGTGTGCCTCCGTGTGTGCGTGTGTGTGTGTGTGTGTGTGCGTGTGTGTGCGTGCGTGCGTGTGTGCGTGTGCATGTGTGTGTGTGTGTGTGTGTGTGTGTGCATGCGCTTCCGAGTGAGAGGGAGCCCAAGCGAATGTTTGTGTATGTGAGTGGGAGAGAAACGAAGGTGTTTTTGTGTGTATGTGAGGAAGTGAGTGAGAGGGAGAGAGAGGGAGAGAGAGGGAGAGTGAGAGGCACATAGAGGGAAAGAGAGAGCGAGAGAGAGAGAGAGAGAGAGAGGGTGATTTGAAGCATCTGGGCAGAGAGCCAGTATATAGTAAGCAGCCCAAGCACTGGAATGTTGCGAGGCAGATTCTCCAAATTCACACCCCACAGATTCTCTTAAAGAAACCCAGGTCCTCAGCTCCCTCACTTACCTTTCACACTCACCAGAACTGATATCTGATTCGCTCTAATATAACATCAGGTACATCTGTGTGAAGCATATTCAAAGAGAGACCAAAGGTGTTTGTTATAACAATGATACATGATACAAAGACCTAACGTGACATTGATTGACAGTGAATTTTCCAATGATTTTGAGTATTCAGCAGGATCTTCCTTTCTCTTTCTCTTTATTTCTCTCTCTCTCTCTCTCTCTCTCTCTCTCTCTCTCTCTCTCCTTTTAGCAGATCACTCTCTGTCATCGTCATTGGGCTCAGTGGAAAGACCATTGCTGTCATTCACAGTAAGAGACCATAGACACACCTCAACTCCCCTCCCCACACCTTCTGTCCCCTCCCCTCCTAACCCCACAC
>JAOXYF010000016.1:5114995-5137409 GCA_028565775.1 Sternarchorhynchus goeldii
GAGAGGGAGAGAGAGGGGGGGATAAGGACAGTAAAGACTCAATCTTTGCACATAGCTGTCGCCAATCTGATCATTTGCTTATTTAAAATGAACATAGATATTGGATATGTTTAGAGTGAGAGTGTGTGCTTTGGGTACACTGAGAAAGAATACATCATTGATGTCTCATTATTGTAACATCCTTGAATTCAGTATTCACAATGTATATTTGTTACTGAGTTACTGTGCTGGGTCTGTCAATGTTTTTTAGGCAGACACTCTATATGAAACAAATGATAAAACTCTATACATCTAGTTATTATGTTTAGATTAGACTACACAGTGCTACACACACACACACACACACATACACACACACTCACACAAAACATTTAGATAGATTAGGTGGGATTCCTTGCTTGACTGATCTGTAGGCATCTACATAGCTTGTGCTGACACATCACTGATTAAAATTCGCCTCATGGACACAGGAAACTCAAATTCACCCTCTGATATAGAGAAATGTAAGTGGAGATGTGTGGGAAATAAACTGACAGCCAATCAAACACTTTCTGATCTTAGCAATCAGCCAGGATAGGCTGGAGAATATAAATATGCATTTGCATTTAAATTACTGCCTTAGAGCCACAGAAGTGCCACAGAAAGGGGAAGAGATTAAGTGAGAGGGAAAGAATGTGAACTCACAAATAGTCCACGATTACCTGAGGAGCATGTTTACGTACTGCCATGATTCTCTGAAAACAGGAAAATTAAACAGCAATTACTGGGAGGGGGGGGCAGAAAATGTAGTGCTAATTAAAAACTAAGCTGTAGAGGGATAATGAATCAGGTATGCAGCAGTGGCCTCATAAGGACTAGCAACTGGGCTTAAATTGTTATTGTTGCAGAGCAGAATATCTGGATGGGGCTTAACTGACATACATTTACCATTTATTGAAATACATGTAGCAATACATTCAATATTGAGCAATATTTTAAAACATGACACTATAAGACTATGAATATTATAAATTTCAGCACTCACAGTTTCCTTTTTTTAGACACAGGCTACTGTAGTCTGCTATAATTTAGCACAGGCTAATATATACACGCCTGTGGTGATGTCTGAGATTGTTACTCGGATGGACCAATCAGCTTCCTCAGTCCTCAGTGCAGCTGAGATATATTGGCAGGACCAGCCAGCAGAAGCCTTTTTGGCACACGGCATGTGAAATTAGCTTTGTGCAGAATTTTTCCAAATGTTAACTTGCTAATGATCTGTAGTGAATCATAACCGTATTATCTTTTTAAAGAGTTTCATCAGAACCATTGTTATCATCATTATCATCATCAGCATCATAATCATCACCACCATTACATGCCGACCCACAACACCATTAGATACCATGCCATAAATACCAGGATGGATCATCAGCAAATACCCAGGTAAAGCATAATATTTGATTCAATTTCCTTCCTTCCGTGATAATCTTTAACAGAGTGTCTTCTATTATTATCTAGGATAGAAAATATCACAAAACCTACAATAAAGTGCAAGAGAAAAACTTCGTCTCTTAACTCCAGTATGAACATTCTAGATTTTTGACTACCACAAAGCAATATGACTTAATATCAACTTTCCACTAGATTTTATTGCACTAAACTACATACACCAGAAGCTCAGATCAGGTTTAAAAACAAGGAAATACAACCAGTCATAAAAGGCCCTTGCAAACAGACACAAAGCAGCCACTTTATTACACATTTTTGACACAAACTGTCCATTTCTACAATTTATTCAGCACCTGATCGCATCAACATGAGCGTTGGTCTGAATAAAACAAGTAACCTTAGTGATTTCAGACATGGAATGATTGTGTGTTTGCTTTTTCACACCAAGAATGGTATGAAAACCAAAAACTACTGGGATGACATGTGGAAGAAAACGACTTGTGGATCACAGGAGTCAAAAGAAACTCAAGGAAATGAATCATCAAGTAAGCAGATGACACACACCCAGGCAAATCACATCCATTTAACATCGGGGTGGAGCCTGTCATCTTTGAACAAACCATTTACTGGCCTTTGTCTCAGGCATCTGAATATCCAAACTGGACTGCTTTTGGATAAAAGGTTTGGATGAACTGGATGATTGGATGAATCCAAAAATCGAAGAATCAGAATTTCTGTTCTGTGCAGACATCCTGATGGAGTCACTAGTACAGGTAGATGGCATCAGTGTGGAGAATATTCTCCCTGCATGGGTTTCGGCCCTCAGTGTCGGTTGAACAACGTCTAAACAGCACGGCATATCTCGTCATCGATGGCATCAGAGTTCATTCCTATGTGACTACAGTCTGTCCATGCTGAGACGGACGTTTCTGTGATGATAATCCGGCTGCGTGGCGAGGAATTTGATGGAGAGCGTTCGGTGCTTCACCACCAACAGCACCCTTGGACCTCAGTCCTATCAAGCCTGTTTTGGATAAGGTGGAAAAGGCTTCTCGCAGCAAATCTGGGCAGTAACTGCACTGCACAATCATTTCTGCAAGCTACTACATTCCTATACGAGGCAGCGATGCAGTAAAATCCAAGCCAAGTCAAATTTGTCCTTTAGAACCCTAAGGCGGTGCAACAAGCCATTAGATATAGATTAGGTGAACGTAATAAACTGACAAGTCTGTTTACTTGGTAAAAGCACCTCTTAACTGTGTTCGGCTACAGCTCAGGCTGAATTTCAGGTACAGCTATGGACAAGAAGCAGAATTCCCCCCTTGCCACTGTTCACACGTGATTAACCACCGGGGGGTGGGGTTATAGCAAACAATGCAACGTTGTTGTGTGGGCGTTTTTCGATGCTCACAAGCACCTGCCCTGACCGCTGAGCTTGTCGAGAAACTTGTCGAGAAGAACACAGCTGAACAGAGAGAACATAGCTAGGACAGAGAGAACACAGCTGAACAGAGAGAACACAGCTAGGACAGAGAGAACACAGCTGAACAGAGAGAACATAGCTAGGACAGAGAGAACACAGCTGAACAGAGAGAACACAGCTGAACAGAGAACACAGCTAGGACAGAGAGAACACAGCTGAACAGAGAGAACATAGCTAGGACAGAGAGAACACAGCTGAACAGAGAGAACATAGCTAGGACAGAGAGAACACAGCTGAACAGAGAGAGCATAGCTAGGACAGAGAGAACACAGCTGAACAGAGAGAACACAGCTAAACAGAGAACACAGCTAGGACAGAGAGAACACAGCTGAACAAAGAGAACATAGCTAGGACAGAGAGAACACAGCTGGACAGAGACGTACCTCGCATCACCATTCAGTACTGTCAGATGCTGTCCAGAGTGCACATGCAAGGCTCGTTTCCTTCATGATTCTGGTTAATCATGAAGGCTGTTAGAGAGCTATAACTACACATAGCAAACCAAATCTACCAAAAAATAGTAAGATGAGCTTGTTTTACAGCTTGTCTGTGGTATAAGGTTTTGAGCACAAAATGAAACTTTCTGTTTTAAATAAAGCCAGAATGATTAATGTGCTCTTTGAGAGCTTTGGTTCTGCATACTGCACATCATTTAGGTCAGACAGCACATCCTCCTGTGGTTGGAACCTCCCAAGAAGCCTGGCTGGTGTGAACAAGCAGACAGACAGTCAAACAAAAATAGGTACAAATGCATAGGGAGTTGAGTTCAGCAATATGCACCATTTTAAATCCTGAATTCAACAAAAATATAACACTGCTATAACTATTTCCCTAATAAACATAGGTCCTTTCATATGTTTTGGATTTTATCTCAGGTTGTTTTCTCTCAGATGTAGAATACATAATGAACTCTATATACTACATGTGGGTGTGGGTATCCTGCAGCTACACCTGGACCACAACACTGCAGCTACAGGTGTGTTGCCAGTGGCTACATCCTTGTTTCATCACTAATTTAACGCAAGAACAATTTGTAACATGTAACACATTGTTCTATTATTAGCCATGTTTCAAAAAGTAATCATACCACATGCCACCTTTGAATCATTAAAAATTTTAATTCTTAAAGATCCTCAACAATAATTTATTATCTTAATCTTTTTGAGAAAGGAAGGGGGTAAAAACAACATTACAGCAGAAAAACAGAGGAAACTTCCACATCCAAAAGTCACCTAAGATCGACTCTGCAATTTGCTATAACCTATCCCTCCCTGAAAGATGAAGCGATACATATGTATGTTTGCTGCGCACTGATCAGTGGCTCTTGTTCTAGACCACTTCAAAGCTCACTGTGACACAAGGCACAGAATCAACCCTAGAGGGAAGCCTTCATACAGGCCTGCTTTAGATCTCATCTTCTCGTCAGCATCCCAGAAATAACCAGAGGCTTGAGAGAGATAGAGAGAGAGAGAGAGAGAGAGAGAAAGAAAGAGAGAGATAGAGAAAGAGAGAAAGAGAGGTGCAAAAGCAGTGCTGAAAGAAATGATTTTCCCTCTCACGTGTCCTGCCTCGTCCTTCTCTTTCTCTACCTCTGCCAGTGGATTTGACTGCTTCTGTGTGGGTGTGTGTGAGAGCGAACCGGGGAGAGGGAGACGAATGAGACGGGAGGGGGGCGAGGAGAGAAAAGAGAGAGAACTCTTGTTTATGTAAAAGGCAACGTGAGAGCAGGCTCTCTCAGCTCAAGCACTGATGCTGACCGCAGTGTTGCTAACACGTTAACTCTTTGAGGTACAGCCATCCTCTAGTTTAAAGGTTTTACTTTGCATTAAAAAGAAAAATCTAAATAAGACGTTTAAGCTCTTATTTAGAGCTTAAACCCTAACCCTAACCCTAAAAAACCAAAGGTAAACAGGTAAACAGGTAGGTAAATCAAAGGTAAACAGAATACAATCAAGGCTATGGGTTATGATAAAATGAAGACTTGAGCGTGAAAGATGTCCACCTAACATTTCCGAAATGATGTCATCATGCTGGTGTCCTATTATAAGAAAAAGGTGGTACAACCGTATCATCTTCCTTAACCCACAATGCAGAGACATCATTCGTCATCACTACAGGTATACGAACATATATAAATAAACTGGTGATGATGAGGAAAAGGACGATGAAGAGAAAAGCTACCCTGAGCCCACACACTCCAGCGTCAAGTAGCAGCTGTGAGTGGGCCCCTCCACGAACGCCAGCGTCTCATAACGCAAATGTAATTACTGGATGTGAGCTGATAATTAACCCTTAGTGATGCCTGCGTGTGACCATGTAAGCTATCAGCACTAGAATGACACCCTCGAGACTAGTTTAACGTTTGTATAAGAGGCCCTCCTAATTTCTGACCGTGTTTTATGAAACACCAATCAGTTTTCATTTTGAGCTGAGGAACAGTCGCCCTAGAAGTTGATGTAATGTGGGAACGCGCGCAACAACCAATAATAAACACGATAACAAGTGGCATTATTGAACTTACTTATAAGGTGGATTCTCATAAGTGAAATCTTTGACCAATTGCAAGCTTAACAAAAGCTCATTCAATTACTTTTCGATGTGCACTTCATAACATGGTCTTGACAGGTAAAGACCTAAAATAGATTCTCTAAGGAAAAGCATACTTTGTGTTCACTAAGTAAGAATTTCAACACAATCTGTGTGTTGTGACTGATCAGGATCTCTACAAAAGAATCTCTACAAAAGAGCAACCCCCTAACTACAGGTTTATTATTTAGGTGTGCACATGCTGCACACAGAAGGATGGACTGTGGGTGGAGCTTTGGAGAGACATCTGGACAGATATTGTTAAGGGAGTGAATGGAATAGAAATGGCAACACTGTATTCAGAAGCAAACTTTAAAAAAAATTATTTGGGGGAATAATAGAATTTTATATTTTGTGAAGATATCTGCAGTAAAACATATTTAACTACATGTTGAAATTCCTTGAAAATGTCTAAGCAAAATGTGTTAAAGAATCACATGAAAATTCAAATGAAAGTTCACCAAAAGGAAATCATAAACTCTTTAATTAATCTATTTATATTCGATGTAACAGATCAAGCTTCAAAACACACTGCACACAGAAGTACTGTAGAGTATGTTTTACCATTGTGAAATGATCTCTTTGCAATGCATCTAGTAGACACAGAGCTGCAAAAATATTTAACACCTTTTTAACATTAGCAGCATACATATTGTTTTATTTAATTAACTGCACGTGTTACAACTTTATCTTTGACTTCCCTAATATAGATAGACAGACAGACAGACAGACAGACAGACAGACAGACAGACAGACAGACAGACAGATAGATAGATAGATAGATAGATAGATAAAGCCATCAAGGAATGAATCTTCCAAAAGATTATACTCTCTAAAGTAGGAGGCTACCTTCCAGTCATATCTTTTCACCTAAATCAGAGGGACATGCTCTCTGCAGCAAAGTGGAGTGGTGTGTGTGTGTCTTTGTGTGTGTGTGTGTGCAGTGGGGGGGCATTAGGACCTGGAGGACCCTGATAATGCTGCTGGATCATTTACCACAAAGAGGGCTGAACCAGAAAACCTTGGGGCCTTGCTGAGTTGTTTTACCGCTCCCACATCTGATACCGCAATAACCACAGGTCTAGTTATCACCGCTGCTTTGTTGAGGCTCTGGCAAGTGCAGAGCGAGACAGCAAGATGTTTTCATGAAAGCAATCTTTTATAAAGAGTGTACCACATATACCACTGTTGTTAACAGTTGTACCAGAGGTTTGGTTCGCTGGTTGCACAGTGTTTGTGTGACTAACATAGCCTTACCTAGAATAAGTGATGAAATTAGGAAAATATTGTTCCCAAGTTGCTGATACAAAAACTATAGCAAAAGTCCATCTATATTAATTGCCTGCGATAAAAGAAGGTGTTTAAAGACCATAATGTAGCTTGAAAATATCCATTTTAAGGAGAGTGTGTCTTCCTCTCCCATTTGGAGAACATTAGTACTGGTAAGGAAACACTGAAGTACACAGAGCCTTTTGTCTTTCTCATCTTTGCTAGGGTCTGAAGTGAAGATGAATCAGAAAAGGAGTTAGCACAACTTTTAAGAAACGTCACTCATTTTCTTTGTAGATACTTGAATGGATTTAGAGATCACGGACGACACACAAACAAACGGTCAGATGGAAAATATTTTCTGCTATTTGTGAAGCATCCTGTTTTAGTGTCATGTGTACATGTTGACTATTAGCCTGCTAAATAAAAAAGTCAATGCATAATCATAAACCCCTGGCATGTTAAACATGTATTTAGCATACATGAACATAATTTTCTGTTTTGTTCGACCCAATGAATGAATAAATTAAATAAGGAACGGTGTGGTTTAAAGGGTGATAGTAGTTATAGACAACAGAATACAACTGGATGAACGTTGGTTTTAGCCTTATTTAAAAGCAAGTGAGCATTGTGGGTTTCATTCTTCTTTTATCACATCACACACGGAAGACGATTACTTTTCCAGTGAACTGTAGTTGAACCTGCGCAACAAACAGCAACGGAAGACGTGGCCAAGACCTTATGAAGTATGTAATGTAGTTAATTGGTTACGTCTTCGTTTGTTTTCAACATCACTTAGCCTTCCATAATGTAGCATGGGAGAGCAATTCAAACTTTGTTCAGTTCTGAGTCACTGTGTTTGTCTTACTCAGACGATACAGTTAATAACACTGACATAAGAGTAATCTCGGTAGCCTGTTTGGTCGCATTGATACCGTGAACGAATAATGTTACAGCCTTATTTCAAACGCCTACTAGCTCGTTTTGTTCCTGCATAAAAAACATGTAACGGGGCAGCAACGTTTTTCCTTCACACTTTTACAATAAGCCTCAAGAGCTAGTGGCATTTACAGGCCAGCGGAGAGTTACTGCCACGGCGGCAACTCACAGCCAAAAACCCCACAGGCATTCTGAGGGCATGACGCCCAGTGAACCATAGGCTACCCACTGTTAAACTTTGTGTAAACTCACCCCACTACTGCGCACAGGCACACACGGTCACGCTTTGGCATTTTGAGTGTTCACCCTCGCTGAGAATGTATTAATGATTAAGGTGGTTATGGCCACCATCTCTCTCTCTCTCGCTCTCTCTCTCACACACCGAGACGTATAGCCGTGCTTGCACACGCTGTCTCTCTGCACTCGCCTGTGTGCTGGTCGTCATGGAGCTCACTGCGGTGACAGGTCTCCGTGGAAACCTCAGGCAGTTGTGAGCCCTGCGCGATGAAACAAAGCTAGCCGAACCCTCGGCGGCACTAGAAACAGGGGATGTGTCATTAATCCACACGCGGTGGGAGAGTAATGAAGACAGAGGAAGCTCACTCTTTCATATAGCTTCCCAAATAAAAACAAAATAACCCGGAGAGTCCCATCTCGTCGTCTCACATGTCGAAAAGGATACTTGATTTAGCCAAACAGACTAGCCTTCTCCTAGCATTTGACCCATTTTAAGCGTTTAAGAACGCTTAGTGCCTTAAAAACAGAAAGAAAAAATATCAAATCATTGGCAATCACCTCAGACCTCCATCCAGAATGCATATCTTATGTGCTTTCTGTCTTCATGGGTGGGAGAATAATGGTCTCTGTACTGATTTCTATTAACTGTCGTATTGATATGAATCCATTAAGATATTAGTAGATGATTAACATACTGTCAAACCCCATTCCACAGGGAAATAGCAGCTCACTCCACAATCCTCTTCACACTAATTTAATCGTACCCATTTCATTTCCAACAAAGCTTTTCTGGATCGCCCATAATGAGTCTTTGATTGAACATGCATTGCCTCTAAGAGGATATACAACTTTGTGTATGTGTACGTGAGTCAATGGCTCAGAGTGGGTTGATGTTCTAATCAATATGATAAACGATTATAATCGCTGACATAGGACAACAAAATATGAGGTTCTGAAAAGGTGAGAGAGAGAGAGATGGAGGAAGAGAGAAATAAGAAAAAGGTCACTTTTTGTTAACGATTCATGGCTTTTGATTGCCTTTAATTTCTTGCAATCTTCAAGCAAATCAATTGAGGAAAAAATCCTGATGTCTGCCAGCATTTCAGATTGATCATCCGTTATGGATGAGTCATTTTAGTATAGGAGTTTTAGTATTGGAGTATAGAATATGGATCAAACATAGTCATAGTTTAATACTGGATAGGAATCAAATACAGTTTCATCGTATGCTCCCTTCAGCACCACAGAGGCTCAGCACTTTTTGTTATTGAAAGCTATGTGCTGCCATCCATGCTAACAGCGAATAACCGCTGGGGTTAGCAGTCTTTCTGTAACCCCCCCCACACACTCTCTCTCTCCCTCTTTCCCCACAGGAACAGACAAAATATGCTGTAACAAAGCCTTAGATGCACAGCCACCATACCATCTCTATTTCTCTCTCCCTCTCCCTCTAACGGAAGGTTAGCATTTATGAGCAGCTTCGATTAACACAGGAGTTCTTCACGCTCAAAGTATACCTTCACCACATTCACCCGAATCCCCTTTCCAAAGACCTCATTCTCTCAGAATCTAGCAGTCAGAACCCATGTACCTGAGTTCCTTCGACCACCCACAACCTCCTCAAACCTACCCCCCCCACCCCCCTTAACCCAGGAATTTAAGCATCAACCATTCATTACAGCTTTTGAGATTATCTGTGCTAAAAAAGACCACAGTTGACAGTATGAGTGTGGTAAAAAGTAGGTGGGATTAGGGCTCCATCGTTTAACTGACAGCATCTGAACCAGGAACAGCTGAAACATGTCAGCGGGTAGAATTCCAGAAACGTTTTTAATGCTACAGTAGCAGGGGTTGTGCTTTTTTGTTGCTGATGCTCTGGGCAAATTTGAAAGGCATCAGCAATTCACCTTTTGCTTTGACACGGTTGACTACAAAGAGCCCAGTGAGCATTTTCTAGAACAACAGAGAAGTCAAAAGTGTTCTGTGCATTTGCATTGTTCTATTTAGAACCTTCCCTTACACCACAAAAAATCCCAGTTGAGGCATTATATAATCCATAAATTAAACTGTTTAGCATAACAAGACATCCAAGCAAATTATGAATGAATACACTGAATGTGGATTAATGAATAAAAAGTAAAATAATAAGATACCTTATTCTGTTCATAGAGATATAAGTGGTATTAAACTGATGTTGTTGAGGAATCACTGCTAGCTTGTAAACATTACAAGATACATAGAAATCAAAAAGCACTAGTAACCAACCACATTACCCCCCCCCCAAACAATGTACTCTCCCAAACCAGAGTTCAACGCTACTGAACAATTTACCTCTCCCTGATGTGCTAATTGTTATAAGCCATTTCCTGAAAGCTAAAGCAAGTTTTTCTACCTTGTCCTCTCCACCAAGAGGAAAATAGATATAAATAAATAAATACAAGAAAAAGAAACATCTCCTTGGGCAGCAGAACACTGTAATTAGGCAGTGACAAATTTCAGTTCCCGTTTTTACCATGTGTGGGAAATGCACACAATGACTTTGTGTTCCTCTGTGTGTATCTGTGTGTGTGTGTGTGTGTGTGTGTGTGTGTTAGTGTGTAAGTGTGTCACTGTAAGTGTGTGGGATGGCCTGAAATAGGAATGCGGTCTTTCAACAAGCGAATTGTGCTCATGCTGTGCAGAAAAGAAGGGCTGGGAAAACCAGAACCCTTTCCATTTGCTGCCCGTTCTTATGATGCTAGGTGTGATGCCGAATCCACACCTTATGCCGAATCTGTCCCTCATAGTTCTGTTATGACAGGTGGCCTGCATGAGTCATATGGGATACCATTGGATGGAAGGAGGAGAATGAGGTCGTTGTATGTCTGTATGTCTGACATTGAGGTATGTCTTCTCTGGGCAAATGGTGATTCAGCCTCGGCGCATTAGGAATCTGCACGCACACACACACACACATGGGCACGCACACACACAGAGGGACACATACACACACACATATGGGCACGCACACACACCGAGGGACACATACACACACACACATGGGCATGCACACACACAGAGGGACACATATACACACACACATGGGCATGCACACACACAGAAGGACACATACACATACACACACGTTGCTTGCAGGCATCTCCAAGACATCGAAGCTTCATTACTCCTGCACAACCACAGAAAAAGACTCTCTTGTTGCTATGCCTCTTTTTAAGCTTTTCTTTTCTCTCCTTCTCTCCTCCCTCCCTCTTTCTCCCTGCCCCCTCCCTCCCCCCCCTCCAGGCTAGTAACAAGCAAGTGCGATCTACAGCTATGCCTTGTGCGCTTGTGTGACATCAGAGACCCAGCCTCAGGTCATGTTTTACCACGCAGCTTTCTCCCACCAGTTGCCGTAGGAGCGCAGCCCGTACTGCTCACCCGGACACATGCCCGCTGCTCGACCCGGAGATCCAGCCATGCAGGACTCCTCCTTTCCCGCAAAAAAGTGTTTCATATTCCACGTTATCCAATTTGACCGATGCATGCTTACATTCTGAGGGACACGCGGCTAACCCGGGGATATCCGTTACATTCTGAGGGACACGCGGCTGGCCCGGGGATATCCGTTACTCACGTTTTCTCCACGCCAACAGAGGATCTCAGAAATCCAAAGATACCCCCCCCCCCTTCCAGGATTGATGATGAGTGTGTGAGGGCTCGTGCCAGATCAGGGACTGTGCTGTTGTGTCTCCACAAGCAAGAGTTTTATCACCTGCATATGTATGTCATTAAAGCCAGCAAGGGGAGTTTCCCACCCAGCAGTTGTTCTTTGACTACAACATCAAGTTTATGTAATTTTCCAACCTTCTTTACATCAACCTATGTGACTGTCGTTGAGGAATTGCTTAATATATTTTTTAAAAGTTTAATAATCCAAATAAAGCTAATAATGAATATGCTGTCAATGTTACATCTTAATGTGATTCTGCTAAAAGCTAAGAACTCTTAGGTATGTAAGCTTTGTTTAGTTTGAGTGAGAATATTGCTTCTGCGTATCACTAAAGTATAGTATTGTGTAGAAATGTCATGCAAAGTCACTCTAGGTTTGATAAGGGCCTCATAAATTCATTCTCTGCTTTTTTTTTTTTAATGGAGAGTAATATTGCAAACAGATGGCTTGGCTTCTGACCAATGACAAGTCTTTAAACAGAAACAAAATGACTGCAAGACATCTTACACCACAACAGCTGCTGTGTCTGCTTGTCTAATCCTCCATTCCTCCATCCATCCATCCATCCATCCATCCACCCACCCAACCATCTCCCCAAACCATTCATGCATCCATCCAAACCACTTTATAGATACAGACTATAGGACTATAAGACACAGACACAAGTGATTTAATAAGCATGACTCACTTGCCTGCCTTTTAATTTCCCTTGCTTTTACGCTTTCACCAACAGCCCGATTAACAAAAGCGCTTTTAATAACGGGCGGCAGCGTCTTCTCACAGCACAAAGGCCTGTCGTCTTTTCGTCTCCAAGTGTCACACATTTCTTTTTACATATAATTGCTCACAGTGAAGAAGGACTGATCGTTAGATCTTCATACATCAGCACTCTGAAGCCACTGTCTTTACAAATGCCAGGTGATAGTGATCAAGGATAATTCAAATAGCCAACACAACCATTGCGAAAATGTCTGATCCACTGCAGCACCTCTGTGGAGCTCTGTGATATACTGGAATGGGAGTTCTTATTCAGACAGCAGTGGAATATGCATTTAGGAGACTGATGACAGGTTGCGGTAGTTGTCATGGCAACTGAAGGCTGTTATGACACACATCAGTTTCTAAGTTTCTGTATAATGCAGCGTTTGGAGGCTTGAAACTCACACAGAAATGAGGTCTGCAAAAGCACAAATTCTCTCCTCAAATGGATGCAGTTTACTAATAAAATCTCCTCCCTCCACAGCCACAAAAACAATTCCAGACTCTAATACACCAAAAGTTCAAACTCAACCTAAAATGAAATGATTTTAATGAATAAGTCCTAAATTTAGCACATGGCTTATTTGATGTGGCTTCACTGTTACGAATTATTAATGACCCTAAATGTCAAGGTGCTGCCTCTTGTACTGTGTTGATGAAGGGGATTAATTAACGAGGAAATGCGCGCCTCATTAGTGGCGGGTTTGTGGGATTCCGGGGAGGCCTCATACAGGGCATCGTGGGTAGTGAACACGACATGAGTGACATCACCAAGGCTAAATATGGAATGAAAGTTAGTTAAGAGGTCAATCATCAGCAAGACTCCAAAATACATTTGCACACTCATATTAAGTACTGTTTTTCACAGAACAGTAGTATTAAACCAAGTTACCCAGGCACAAAACCTCAATATGAGAAGCAACCAACAAATTACATTGCAGCATGGCTGTTAAAGGTCTACTGAAGCAGTGTGCCGCAGATCAATAAAACAGCACAAACACTCCCCAGAAGATCAATTGGAAAACACACAAATACCATAGACACAGACAGATTTTTTTATCACACATATTCTATGCTTCTTAAATGCTGTAATGAAGGCCAGGCAGCTAATCTCACATCCCCCAACACCAGGAGCCTTGGGGTTATCTTGCCTGTGCTGGAAAAAATATTATTGCTGGCGTTAATTCAATTACTGTCAATACAATAGCAGCCAGAGAGTTGTGAGTTAGAGCAGTGGGTCACGGGCTAGCTGTCTGGCGGTCAGTTGGTTGGGAGGGAAACATCTAGATTCTCTGAAGTCCAGCAGAACTGTGAGAGCTAAAGGAAAACTTGTCACTTCACCATATTTGGCACGGTGACATTTGCGAGTCCCTCTGGGAGCCAAAGCAGACGCAAACAGAGAATCCAGAGTGGGTGGATGGGGGGCTTCTGGTTCATCTGGAATGGCTAGCAGACAATCCTGCCTCACTGACTTGAGCGTTTTGACATTCACTGACTTGCGCCACGCTGAGTACTGTTGACACTGCAGTAGCAGTCAGCGTTTTACAAAGACATGGCCATCACAGAAAACTAGAAGCAATAGCTGTACAGCTTTGGTGCAGCGTGTGGTTCGTTTTGGGTGCTGCTACAACACTGGCTTACACGACCAGCAACAGACTCGCTAAAACACGCTCGGGCAGGCAATTTGTTATTAGCGCCTTAGAATGAATGCTTGAAGGCCACGCTTGGAACTTCTAACAAGTGGGCCCTATTTGCAAGTGTGGTTTCATTTAAGCCTCTTTCGTTCTGGTATTTGAGGTTTGCGATTTGAGTTAAAGGCTGACTCCGGCTTCTCTCCATTGCTGGGGATGCTTTAAAGACTCTTAAATTATTCACTACAACTTTCGTTCTGTGATGGGTGTTTAAAAGCAGGATAAAGATGGACCAGTTGCTTCTGGGATGTGCTGTAGCAGAATCTGTAAAGAATCCCAAAGCGAACCTCCCTAGGAACACTCCTAGCAAGCCCTGCTCTAAGGTTGGTCCAAGAGGAATGAGTCCATTCTACAAATAACACATTAATGAAGAAGATGAAGGAAGAATGGGCTTCATTTAGAGAGATGTTTATTTGAAACATCATTTCAAAATAAAATGAGTTTTCGATGGAAAATGTCTATCGAAAGGTTATGTTCAATCAAGTCTGGGCAACAAACCCATTAAGAATTTATATTTTAATCATCGTTGCGGTTGTCATTACTGTCATCACATTGCTGGTCATAAGTTCAGAATTCCTCTTTTCTTTGCTCCTACGTCTCTGAATCATGAGCGACCCTTAGCTTCCTTCTGTAATAGTAATTACTGCAAAAACACCATGTTTGTGATGCAGGAAGAATACAGCATGAACACCCACCACCCCACATACACACTACACTATTCCATCTTTTCACATATGCTTTTAATATTTAAGATAAATACAATCCAACAGCAGAAGCAGCTCTGGGACATTTGGGTGAATTAATTTTCATATTAATGTTTGTAATATTTATTAGGCTCCCATAATGTTTCAGTAAAGCCTTAATTGGTATCTGTCAGAAAATGACAGGCATTGTTATAAAATAATGATGTACAAGTCATTTGCTTTCCATTACAATAAATGTTTTCTGTTTAATAAACTAATATTTAGGCGAAAGTGCCAAATTGGTTACATTGTACAAACAATCTAATACAACTCCTTCTCACTGGAATAGCTGATTGGCCAATTAGTCCAGGAAGGGCCAGATGGCTGGAGAGGAGGGACAGATGGGAAATGTAGGCGAGAACAGGAAGGTTATCATGTTACTGTCACACCTCTCCCTCAGCGCCACAGGATGTAGAACTCGAAGAGACAGGAGAGAGTGGACACTCAACAGACACTGATCAACTTCTGCAGTAACTGACCTGAAGGCAGTGATGCAGTTTTGAGATAGCATCTGACCAGTATCATGTATTATGCATCAAATCCAGTCTGATGGGGCTTTATCTCTCAGCTCCAAAGGTCAGACAGGTTCTATACATACACCACACTGTAAATGTCACTCAGAGAAAGAGGTTGTCTAAACCGTTGCATCAATCTACAGAAATGCAGAAAAACCTGAAGTTCAAGCTGGGCACACACACACATACACAAACACACACACACACACACACACACACACATGGGGAGAAGTTTAATCACCAAGAAAAAGCAAGCACTTCATCATTTCCTCATTGGCATGCACAGACCTCACCCAGCACACCAGGACCAGCATGCTCTGTTGCACTGCTGATCCATTTCTCAGGTCAGCCAGTGTTTTGCTTATAGAGTCGCTCCATCTGACCTTAGACTTGCCATAAGGTCACTTTGCATAATCGGGCAGCATAATTTGGCGTGTAGACACTATCGGCAGATTGGGGGCTAGACGATATGAGTGTTGTGACTCCAACAAACAAGTGCTTAGGATCAAACGGCAACTGCTGGTCTAACATTTGCTTGTACGAACGGTGGCCTGCTCAGCACAATGCGTGCGGGGCTGCGTCACTCTGCCTGTTGCTTCGTCTGATGACGTGCTTGTCTGTTAGGCTATGCTGTGTTAGCCTGTATGCACAGTGGTTTGCCAAGAGCTGGAGCTTGTTGGCAATGACAACAAAAAGAGGGAGAGAGAGAGAGAGAGAGAGAGAGAGAGAGAGAGGAAGAGAGGGATGAGCAACCTTCATTACACCCTAATTTACCACCAGTAGGGCAGCTTGGCAAGGCAACTCTCTCTCTCTGCTCGATGTGACCCTCCTGTCTCTCTGTATATGTCTCTCTCTCTCTCTCTCTCCCTCCCTCCCTCTCTCTCTCTCTCTAACTCTTTCTCTCTCTCTCTCTCTCTCTCTCCCTCTTTCTTTCTCTCTCTCTCTATCACTCCAGTGCGTCTGCAGCTGTTAGCTGTCCAAGCTGGAAAAAACCCATCTTCATCTGGCGGCCATTTCTTGGTTTGCTCTCTGTGCCCTCTGAGCATTTGTGGATATGTGTGCGTGTGCGCACACCCTACTAATTTGGCTGATAGGCTGTAGGTAATACCTCACACCTGTAGCTAATACCTCACACCTGTCAACAGAACTTCACTCTTTAGGCACGTCTTTCAAGCCCACTTGGAAATTCCGTCAGAAGCCCGATAGCCTGAAGATTTCCGAACATCATGTCGGCGGTCCTATCTGTGGCCAAAGAGGCCGGGCCGACGCGGCGGTCCAGGATAGAGGAATCCTGATGCTGCCCCAGGGTTGAAGGACCCCGATGCTTCCCCAAAGAGCGGCACATGCCCGGAGATGGATGGATTACAGGCCTCTCCCTACTCCTCCCGGCTCGAGGTCGTGAGGCATGGCCTCTTAGGCTTGTTCTTTGTGCCCTCCATGGGATAAAACCCCGGGAAGTCATCTCATTTCCTTCCGCTCATGTTTTTTTGCACTGGGAAGCAGAGCTCAGCCTTGCCAGATGAATGCGGGTGACAAAATGACCTTTCACGCTTCAAGATCACGCACTGCCATCTCTCCTCTCTTGGCAGCAGGCTTGGGATGGAGTTATCACTGGGAAAGGTGCTTCTGCTATCACCAACAAGGGACCGCTGCGTTATATACTTCGTATGTGTGTTAGAGATGTGGTATACTTGTGCGTACACAAACATTTGGAACTTTGCCAGCTATCTGAGAATTTAAACTATGGCAACAGTTGCTTGAGAGTATGTTTAGTATTTAGTACCTAAACAATTATAATACTATATTAATGTATATATTATATAAATTATATGAACATTTCTATGTATATATGTGAATATTTATATTAATACACCAATTTCAACCAATTTTTGGAACACATGGGCAATGAGTTTGGTCTTTGTTGAGCTCTGTGCTGATTTCACAATAAACTTATATACTTATATATAAGTGCATGTATGTAGTATGATATATGCTATTTTAATTACAACATTCCTTTCCATGTTGTTATATACAACGTATTCAACTGTGGACTGTCCCCAGAATTAAATGATACCAGTGACGTTCAGAATTCTTCAGTTATCCCAGCGGCTGTGTCAGCGTAGAGGGTGACTGAAACGCAGTTGCGGTTAGAGCTGATTCAACGATATGGAGCAGGTTTTACCAGGAGAGCGAGCTCGTCTGTAACGCACACGGCAGAGAGCTCCAAGTAGATGGAAGGAACGACCAGAACCAGCCAGATAAAGGCAGACATAGACAGACATAGACTGATATAGACAGGTAAAAACAGACATAGATTGATATAGACAGACATAGACTGATATAGACAGTTAAAAGCTGGTATAGGCAGATATAGACAGACATAAGGAGATATAGACAAACACAGCCATTTTTAGACAGACCGGCAGATACAGACAGACATAGGCTGTTATAGACAGACACAGGCATATATAAACAGACATGTGCAGATACAGACAGACGTAACCAGGCACTACTGGTTCCACACAGCCCACCCAAGGCATGACGCAATTTCACAGTGGGCTAGAATCCAGCATCAACGTTTCACAAGAGAGACAGAAATTCAGAAAACGGGGGGACAGAACAATGCGTCTTTCTCTTCTCTTACAGTGACGCTCCCCCAACCAACACACTAAATATAAGATGATTGAACTTAGATAGGCTTGAAGGGCTGGGTGTGCATTTAGTTGTGTAGGTGTGTGTTAGCAGAAAGGTTCGTATGTGAAAAAATGCTAGGAGAGAATGTTCGGTAGGCATGGGAATACCCATATGCTATACTTCTGACTTCTACATAATACAACAAAAACTGATCGGAGTTTAATTATGTGAGAGCAGCTAAATGGAGGGGGGGGGGCACCTAATTTATGATTTATGTGGTTCAAGCCCCCAGTGAAAATAGATGAGTCTGAGTTGCTGGTGTGTCCTTATGCAACCACACACACACGCGCATGCACACAAACACACACACACACCACTCATATGCACATGTGCGCATGTACACACACATACACACACACCCGCACACACACACACATTTTCTCAATTTGTGTATAGGGGACTGTGTGAAATATGTATTTCAATCATTTTCATGCAGTGCCATTATTAAAAGGAGCACTGGGGTTGACATCATTAGCTTGAAACTGAAGCATGGAAATAGACAATCACATGTTCCATATTCATCACATGTTCATACATCACTGTTCCAAATTCACTTCATGTTAACAGGAAAAGTAAAAAATATGATGTGTATGTATGTGTGTAACCACTGTGTATGTGTATGTGCAAAGTTATGAGTGTGTGTACGTGTGTGTATGTGATGGTGTGGCCAGACAGTCTCCATAATTCACATGCTTGCTCCTAGTAGAGCTCATTATAACCAGCTCAGCCAATCAGATCGGGACATGAGAAACAGAACCCCAGAGACTTCAGGTACGTGCCTTTAACTCCAAATTGCCACTGAAATCTGTAGCTGGCCCATCTGCATAGCAGTTACTGAGGTGATGTGTGTGTGTGTGTGTGTGTGTGTGTGTGTGTGTTTGTGTGTGTGTGTGAGAGAGAGAGAGAAAGAAAAAATTCTTACCATTCTCTAAAAATCCTCCCTTCTCATTGTATAAACCATATTTGACTACAAATAAATACATAAACAAACACAATTTATGTGACATTGTAAACCACTTATGGCGATGCTCGTCTGCCAATGGAATATATCACATTCAGGAATGTTTCATTAATACTGTAAAATCCCCACTATTACTTATTCCTAAAATGTCATTTCAAATTACATAAACTATATTACATAATGTATGCATAAAACATATGAACAGAGTAATAAGATCCTCCCCACACACACACACACACACACACACACACACACACACACACACACACACACACGACTCTCTTCATTAAATGTATTTCTGCCTGGCATTTGCTCTCCTACATCTTATGCCTCTTAATGGCGTATTTTGTCTTTTCCTCTCTGAGTGTTCGGAATCGAAGGGGAAGGTGGCGAAGCGCATAAGGGTGGAGGAGAGGGGAGAGTGTGGAGGAGAAGAGGGGAGAGTGTGGAGGAGAAGAGCGAGGGAGGGTTGAGGAGGAGAGAAAGCTGCTTTAACAGTCATCCCTCTCAACTGTTCTTTCAGAGATCTCTCACTCCTCTGCAACTGTCGCTTTTTCTCACTCTCTCACTCCCTCTTTCACACACACACACACACACACACACACACACACACACACACACACACACACACACAAACACACACACACACAAAGACATGCTACATAACAGCCTTTAAGAATTACATGAGGGATCTGTGAGCTGCACACTCTAGCACAAAGGATTGTGGGATATCAGAGACGTGTGTGTGTGTGTGTGTGTGTGTGTGTGCTCGTTGTTTTTGGCCTGAGTACGTTTGTATCCAAATACCTAAAACATACTGAAGACGCAATTTACATAACAGCAACACATTGTATTTATATAATGTAATGAAAATAAATGTATACAGTGCTTTAATATAATAACAACTAAAACACACTTTTTAAAACAACATCAACAAAGAAAAGCATCAGAGGGATTAAGGGAGAGTCGAACTGTTGAGGTAATAAAAAAGTAGCTATTACACTACTGTTGTTACACTACAGGACCTCCTTCCCCCATAGCAGGGCTGTTACACTACAGGACCTCCTTCCCCCATAGCAGGGCTGTTACACTACAGGACCCCCCAGGGCCGTTACCCTACAGGACCCCCCAGGGCCGTTACACTACAGGACCCCCCAGGGCCGTTACCCTACAGGACCCCCCACCCCAGCAGGGCCATTACACTACAGAACCTTCCCATCTAACTCAACCAGCAACAAAGTGAAAAAGGTGCCTGTGTGCAGGGAGACAGCAGGGAAAGGCAGACAGGAGTGTATGCAACACACAGCAGCCAACAGACAGACAGACGGAGTATGCAAAAACTCCTGGGACATAAATATGTAAATAAATCAATCTGATGAGAAGTAACTGCATCCACAGATGCGCAGGCTGTACTTTCAAACCAAAAACTGCTTTAAAACAGCAATTCAAACGTTGAAAAAACAAATAACAACAACAATAACAATAATAATAACAAATACATAATACATGTATAATAATGCATAATACATGTATAATAATACATAATACATGTATAATAATACATAATAAATACATTTGGAATAACACGTAATAAATACTGTACATTTAGAATGCAATAATTGCCATAAAACATGACAAAATGTTTGTGTCTTAAGTTTGTGTCTTAAGTTTGTGTCTTAAGTTTGGCATGGTTGTTTAGAGTGGACTCGTTGCTCAGTTGAGAGAAAATTAAATGATGATGTTTAATCACTTCAAAAATTTGAATAATTGTAATGAACATATTAACTTGCACAGACTGAGCAGTTGTTCATTGGTTGGTTGATTATCTTTATCGTTTTCGCAGTGGTTTGGCCAAGGCCCGTGTCATGGCGTATTTCGGAGAAGGGGCGGGGCCTATTCACGTCGATAACGTGAAATGCACGGGTGGAGAGCGCTCATTGGCTGACTGCATCAAACAGCCATTCGGAACCCATAACTGTCGCCATAGCGAAGACGCCGGGGTGATTTGCAGCTACGGCCAAGAGGTTGACGCTTCAGGAGTCAGAGGTGCGTCAGTGTTTACTGGGTTGGTTCTCTACTGTTATTGAAATTATTGAAGAAAAAAGTTTAGTTTTGCTACCAAGATAAAACTTAGTGGGGAGAAAAATGAAGTGAAGTGAACCTGTAAGTACAAATAGGTTCAGTCAATTAAATGAATATTTTTGAATGAATAGTAATATTTGTAATGAAAATTAATATTAGTCTAATAAATTAACATCCATCAACATTAAGAACATGTCTGACAGTACACAGTGTTTTATAGAAAAAAGGTTAGTCATGAGTTTTTATGAGTACGTTTATGAGTACGTTATAGTCATGAGTACGTTTGAATACTGAATTACGACATATGTGAAGTAACAGCAGAAACAGAGCAGAATGACAACTGTAGAGCACAGTGGATGATACTGCACAGCAGGAATCTATTACCTTAAAGTCTAACACTTTACACACACCCACACACACACACACACACATGGAAGCGTGCAAGTACGTGTTTTGTCTGGGTTTGAGGATGTGGTTTCTTTCCCCAGTCATGCACATGTATGGACACCATTTGCGGTTTGTTTAACTGATCAGTGTAATAATTCAAGGAAACATGTCAGACTGGTCTGCTTTCTCTGTTAACGCACACACACACACACACACACACACACACACACACACGGTTATTTTGTGTATATCATTCACTCTGTTCATACATCATGCTCATGCACTCTCATTTATCAGGCATTTGAGTTTGTTTCGCACGCACGCACACACACACACACACACACACACTCATATGTAGCCAAATTTCACAGTGTGTTGAGTTGTGTGTGTTTGTGCATTTGTGTGTGTGTGTGTGTGTGCTGCAGAGGTACTGGGCTCCGTGTGTGGCCAGAGACCTGCTCACACTCGCCGGAAAAGGATCATTGGAGGAGAAAACTCTCTGCGGTAAGCAGAGTAGAACATTTCTAAACTTTCAGTGTATGTACAAACAAAACGGTGGAGAGACATGGGCAAAGAGAGATACAGGGAGAGAGAGACAGAGAGAGAGAGACAGAGAGAGAGAGAGAGAGAGAGAGAGACAGAGATAGACAGAGAGAGAGAGAGCGAGAGACAGAGAGAGAGGGACAGAGATAGAGACAGAGAGAGAGACAGAAAGACAGAGAGAGACAGAGAGAGACAGAGATTAATCAAGTTGAAGAGAAATGTTGGGTTACAAATTCCATTTATACCACTATACTTCTGCCATATGTATATGCCTTGTGTATGCATGCGTGTGTGTGTGTGAGTATGCATGTGTGTGTGTGTGTGTGTGTGTGTGTATGTGTGTGTGTGTGTGTGTGTGTATGTGTGTGTGTGTGTGTGTGTGTGT
>JAOXYF010000016.1:5144097-5175344 GCA_028565775.1 Sternarchorhynchus goeldii
TAAAGGAGTAATATACCTTAAGGAAGCACTTAAGTAATAATAAAGGAGTAATATACCTTAAGGAAGCACTTAAGTAATAATAAAGGAGTAATATACCTTAAGGAAGCACTTAAGTAAACAACAGGATTTCTTTAGTATACCCTAAAACCTTTTATTACCTTATTAGAAAGCTAATAAGGTTATTTCTTAATCACAACAACACTACACACTTTGAAAATAACAACACAGCTAACTAGCAAGTTAAATGAACACATGGACCTCCTACCCACCAAATTTCCTTGGTGATCTGTGTTGTTTAGTCATATTGACAGTTTAGCTGTGAAGCGGAAAGGCCCCACCCACATCCAAGGACACTTTCTGTGTCTTGAAACAGTATAGATTCATTACAGTCAGAGTCTACTATGTTAGCAGTGTTTTTACAGTTAGTGATGCTGGTAATTTCATAGTAGTGAATCCAGCATGAAGAGAATTGCATAATTAATAAACCATAATTAATAAAAAAAAATAATCAAATTAAATACACACCCAAATCCAGAACCCACATTAACAATCTTCAAAAGCGTCTGCTCACCAAACCAAAAACTCTGAATCACATGTGCATTTTGTGTGCATTCTCACACCTTTCTGTCTGTATCACAGGAGCTGTGCTGTTTTCAATCAATATCAAACCCTCGACCGTGTCAGCTTGTAACCCCGAGCAACGAACAGCGGAGACGCATCTGTCACGGAAGAGGCTCCTGCCACCTCTGGTGACCACGGGGCCGAGACAGAGAGAGTCTTGCTCTAGACGTTGCTTGCTATCAACAAGTACTGCTGGGGTCTCAGCTGCAAAACACATTTTTCACACATGCGCACGAGCGTGGGTGCGCGCACACGCACAGATGCACACACATACACAGACACGCACACGCACACAGTCACACTCACATACACACTCACTAAGAGTGTCTCAAGGCTGTTGCGGAAAGTAACAATAAACACGTCAGAAAACAAAGAGCACATGAGTGCAGGATGGAAAAGAGATCACTTCCTCCGCTGTCTTGTTCTCTGACGCACTGTGGCTAAATGCAAAATAATGACTGTGTATCCAGTAGACGTGTTGTTTCAGAGAAAATGGAAAAAGCTGGGATGAGAGAGGGAAAGGCATACAGTTCTGTGCTGACTGTTTGGTCCTTTTGATTGAATCAGCAGAAACAGCAACACACACACACACCTTATAGTTTGATTTTGAATTCTCCCTGAAGTCTGATCCCTTCAGGGTATATATTCACATTCATATTCTTCCAAAAGGAATTTGGTTCCTAGTGTAGGCATCAAACTGATTCATCAAACTGGTTCATCTGGCTCAGGTCAGTTGTCTGATCTGATTCAGGTGAATCATCTGAACTAACTCAGGTCATTCATCTGATGTGGCTCAGGTGACTTGTCTGAACTGAATCTCTCTGGCTTTGAATCTCTCACAGGGTTCTCGATTCAAGCCTTAAGGGCAAGCCAAGGTCGTCTGGATGGAGCACTGGAGGGATGGAATTGACAGAAGAATGTCACACTCGGTTTTGTTCCACAAACACAACCAGACAGGCAAAGATCCTAACCCTAGTGCATCCACACACTCTGCTTATAAAAGTGTGTGTGTGTGTGTGTGTGTGTGTGAGTGTGTGTCTGTGTTGGAAAGATAGAATTAACTCTTTTACCAGACATAAAAGAAGAAAATTCACTTCAGAACTTAACACATAACTCACTCACACACCATTTAGCACACACACGCACATAGGCGTGCACACACACACACACGCACACACATAGTGGGGGAGATTAAACTGAAAGCGTAGCAGAGAGAGGAAATGTTAAAAAAAAAAGCTCACATTACACTTTACTAGTCATTGCCTCTTTCTCTCTCTTTGGTGCACTGGGATAAATCCTTACCCTGATCCAAACCAAATGAGACATTCACAAGACAAATTTATAAACCCCGGCTAATTCACCCGAGGAGAGTCCAACCTAATGAGTTCAACCAACGACGCGGCCAAAATTGACCCTGGCTTTAACTGAAACACTCCCTGCTCCCTGCCTTGCATATAGATTACATAACAGAATACATTCTCTACTTAGTGCACTGCAATGGTAATTAAAATCTTTGGAAAAAAAAGTCTGTAAGCACTGTCATGTTGGTTCTGGCATATCTTCAGTTAAGATATGTATACCTAAGAACAATCCTGCATACTGCAACATAGTGGTGGTGTATCATTTTTCAGGTTGGTTAGCAGCTAATGTTAGTGAGTGTGATTTGTTGTTTCATTGGTTATTTGATTGTATGGCAGTAACGGTTAAATACATAATGGGTGCGTGCACACACACACACACACACACATAATAAGAGATCAATTTCATTTGATTTTTCCATTAGACAACACATGGTGAAAATGCTGCATCTAAATGCAGCCAAAGCTCCCTTCTGAACCCACCAGTTGGTTTGCAGCACCAGCCGTGCTGTGCTTGGATAACAGCATGTGTGTTTAAGCCATGTTATTTCATTTGGCCAGCTTACATACTTTAACTGGTCCGCAGCAAACCATCCTGTGATAATCCATCAGATGCTCCACAACTACCCCCCAACAAATATACACATGCACGTGCACACACACACACACAGACACATACACACACACGTATGCTCACACGCACTTTCTCTTACATACACTGCTGCACACATGCAAGTGAACCAGTCTGGACAATATACTATTAATGGGCAGTCTTAAAGCTATATCTTTCAAACAGAAGACCAGTGCCATCCATCTTCTACTGCATCCATCTTCCGCCACCTCCTCCAGCTCCTCCAGGGGGAATCTGGGGCGTTCCCAGGACAGTCAAGAGATGTAAATCCCTCCAACACATCCTGGGTCTTCCCTGGGGTCTCTCCTTCCATTGGACATGCCTGGAACACCTCCCTAGGGAGGTGTCCAGGGGGCATCAGGACCAGCTGCCCAAACCACTTCAGTTGGCTCCTCTCAACGTGGAGGAGCACGGATTGCCATGCTCCTCACTTTAGCTCTAAGGGAGAGTCCAGGGTAGAGAGTCATTTTAGTCGCTTGTATCTGCAATACCCTCATTCTACCCAGAGCTTATGACCATGGATGAGGGTCAGAACATAGACTGACCGGTAAACTGAGAGTTTTGCCTTTTGGCTGAGCTTCCTCTTCACAATATCGGACCAGTACAGAGTCCACAGCGGGACCAACTTGCATGTCAACCTTTCTTTCCATCCTTCCCTCTCTCGTGAACAAGATCAAGAGATATTTGAACTCCTCAAACTTGCGGCAAGAATTCATTCTCAACCTAGAGTGAGCCTTCCATCCTTTGGTCTCAGATTTTGGTACCATGGTCTCAGATTTAGAGGTGCTAATTCTCATCCCAGCCACTTCACACTTGGCTGCAAAATGGCCAAGAGAGAGCTGGAGATCCTGGCCTGATGAGGCCAGCAGGACCACATCATCTGCAAAAAGCCGACGTGAAATTCTAAGACCACCATACCGGAATCCCTCTGCCACAGAGAAATTCTGTCCAAAAAAGTTACGAACAGAATTGAACACACAAACTCCTGGACTCTTGCAAGGATGAAAAGTTGGTCCAGAGTTCCACGACTAGAGCAGAACATGCATTGTTCCTCTTGTAACAGAGATTCGACTATCAGCCAGATTCTCTTCTCCAGTACCCCTGCACAGACCTTGCCAGGGTAAGCTGAGGCACCGCCCCCCATGTCCATGTGATGTTGCAGAGATGTATCAGCCAGGTCAACCCTACAAAATCCAGAGCTTTAAGGAACTCAAGCCAGACCTCACCCACTTCAGGTGCCCTTCCACTATAGGCACCGATAACCTTGTGGCAACAGCTCCGATTAGCTGTGTCGACCATGGAGGCATGGTATAAGGCCCACTCGAACTCAGTGTCTCCAGTCTCCCTCAGGATTTGGTTGAAGCTTTGCCGGATGTGGGAGTTGAAGATCTTTCTGACAGGTTCCTCTGCCAAACGTTCCTAGCAAACCCTCACAACACATTCGGGCCTGCCAGGTCTATCCAGCATCCTCACCAGCCATCTGATCCAACTCAGCACTACATGGTGATCGATGGACAGCTCTGCTCCTCTCTTCACCCGAGTGTCCAAAACCCATGGTTGCATGTCTGATGATATGACTACAAAGTCAATCATCCATCTGCGGCCTAAAGATGTACTAGTGCCACGTGTACTTATGGGGTTCGAATAAATATGGTGTTTGTTATAGATAAACTGTGATGAGCAAAGAGATCCAATAACACAACACTATTCTGGTTCAGACTGGAGAGGCCGTTCCTCCCAGTCACACCCTTCCAGGTCTCACTGTCATTACTCACATGAACCTCATCAGCTATATATGCAAATATTTGATATTTGAGAGAAAGAGATATGTTACTAGCAGTTGCTGTAAGAAAGCGAATGCACTAGAGGTGCAGTGTCAATGCTCCTCTGTCATCAATTTACATAATAAAGGTTGGCTAATGGCCCTCTACCTGTTAACAAGGAGAAGGGGTAATGTCCTCAGGACACCGTGCTAGTTGGTATCTCTCAACCTCACACAACAGCTCAGGCTCCTTTCCCATCAGAGAGGTTACTTTCCAAGAGCCAGTTTCAGTAACCAAGGATCTGAACGCCAAGGCCTCTGCCCTTCAGCTGCCACCCGATCCAGACTGCACCAGACCCTCCATGTCTGTCTCACCCATTGGTGGTGGCTCTATGGAAGAGTGGGCCAATGTAGCTCATTCGGACTGAGCCAAGCCGGACCCCATGGGTGGCGACCTGGCCACCAGGCGCTGGCCAAGGGGCCTCACCCCCAGGCCTGGCTCCAGGGTGAGGCCCCGGTAACGCAAATCCAGGCAAGGGAAGCTGGGTTCTGCCATAGGGGTTTTATCACCCATTTTCTGGCTCATCACCTAGGACCCATTTGCCTTGGAAGACTCTACAAGCAGCTTTCGCCCCTGACAACATAGTTACTAGGATCATGCAGGCATGCAAACCCCTCCACCATGATAAGGTGGTGATTCTAGGAGAGGCAGAAGACCAGCCAAAATAAAGACCTTTTTCAAATGCACCTTCATAAGCAGTTTAGGGAGTGTATATGAATGCATTTGAGTGAGCCACTTTTGGGTCAAGTTTAGATGAAATGTTAAAAGCTTTATTTTATTTCTGAGGGGTTTTTTCACTAGTGTCATCAAAGGTGTATTGATAGGTGTGAGTGTGTTTGTGTGTGTGTGTGTGTGTGTGTGTGTGTGTGAGAGAGAGAGAGAGAGAGAGAGAGAGAGAGAGAGAGAACCAGATAGAATGAAGATATATGTGTGGAAAGGAGAGATAGCATCAATGCACTGCTAGATGCAATCATCCAGTGCAAATTATGTGTACACACACACACACACACACACACACACACACATACACACTGAATCCTATATACAGTGGATTGAGAAAGTATTTTTGTATTGTGGATATGAATTGGAATGGGTATAGTTGATATTTTACCGATCAGTCTACACTTAATAAACCATAATGATGAAGTGAGAAACTTTTTTTTTAGAGTTTTGAAAATTATTTATAAATCAAAAACCGAAATTGGAGTCTAAAAGTGCTCCAAAAGTCCCATGCTACTGAGATGGACATGAATGGAAGCCACTGTTGAGTAACAGGCACCTCACAGCATGCTTGGAATGTGCTAAAGGTATATAAAGGCATGACAACATGCAGAAAAAGATTCTCTGGTCCTATAAGATGCAAATTTTACTTTTCGCGCAGAACACAGAGAACTATCTCTGGTTAAAGACAGACCTTGCACATTATGCTGGAAAAGCATCGTGCTATGTGAGCGTGCTTCTCAGCAGTATTGAAACAAAGACTGGTAAAAACTCAGTGATGGATGAATGAAGCCAGACACAGGAACATCTTCTAAAGTGCATGCAAACTCAGACTGTAGTGAGTATATTTCATTAGTACAGTGACTCACCCAAAACATACAATCAAAACTCCACTGGAGCCCTCATCAAACATCTGTGGAGAGACCAGATGGTGGCAATTCACAGATGTTCACCATCCAATCTGATGGAACTTGAGTGGATCTACAGTGCCCAAATCCAAGTGTGCAAAGCTTGTAGATCCAAGAATTCTTCCAGCTGTAATTGTTCTAAAAAGTACTGAAAAATTAGTCTGAATACCTCTGTGAATACAAGATTTCAGTTTTTGATTTGTAATGAATTTTCCAAATTCGCCCAAACATTTTCTCTTCATCATTATGGGTGATTAAGTGTAGTCTGATAGATAAAAAAGGCAATTATATCCTTCAAATTTAAGTGTGCAACAAATACATGGGTTTAAATATTTTCCAAATCCGCTGTACACTGCACTTCATATCAAAACATGTTTATAACATACGATCTGTATATGTTGAATAGAAAGTAAGAAAAGTGTGAAATTGGACATATAAGTACAGTTGTAACACTCAGTGACAGCCGGACACGTGCTGAGAAGAGTGAGATTTATTATGGACAAAGAGATTTATTATGGACAAAGACTCGTTCAGAGTGAAATAACCAGAACAAAACATGGTAAACATGAAACGATAGACCTTGAAGGCTGGCAACTTTGGACAAGTCACAAAGTAAAAAAATACTCAAAGTCAAAAACCACTCAAAGACCAGAACCAAGCACAAACTTAAACCATTGCTCAGAAACACTGATTAAAGTTTGTAATTAACTAATGATTTCAGTAGGGAGTATTTAAACATGGCAATTAGCAAAATAATCTAGACTCAGCTTTTCAAGACCACAGCTGGGCACTCTAGTATAGACAGCATGAAAACCCTCTTACAACTCTGCTCTGTAAAGACAACCAGTAGTTAAAACTTCAGCACATTAAAAATGCAGACCCAACATTTCACCTCACCATCTGGCTTAATTATTTTTATGAGACTTAGTTTCTATGGATCAGTAATGACAGTAATAGTCCGTAATGACATCAAACTGTCTTCCACATCTGATGCAGACCATGTTGAAGAAAGTCAAGAAAAACTAGGTTGCTACCCATGAAACAACTCACTGGAAAAAGAGTTTGTGGAGTGTACTTCCTGGAATTTATAGGGCTTAAGATTCTAACAAGTCCACAGAATACCTAGAATGCCTTACAAAGTACACATAAATGTTGAACGTTGGTGATTGAACGCTAACTCATTGGCAAGGGCCTACTTTCGCAGTAGAGAGGGTCTTCTCCAGATAAAATCACCCAGGATACACAGCATAGTCAATAACGCTAAACAGCCGACTTCCACTTGCGTTGCACTGACCTCTCAGATTCCAGGTTTGAACAGGAAATGCCTGTTACTTCCTGTTCGAAATGCTGTATACTGTAAATATACCAGGAACAAAAAACATGTCATCTGACAATTCAGTCAATTATTTATCAAGGCTGTGAGGTCACAAACAGAGGTGTAACAGATTACAGTTACTCAGATAGTATTTCCAGTATTCGTACTAAAGCCAAGAGGTAAAACCCACCCTTTGGTCAAAACCAAGTTGATCATTAAAGATACACATTGATATAGCATGATGCTTGGTTTCTATATGGTAGAGTTTAGATCAACTTTGCTCCCTGACTCCACCCCCTAATTCTCCTGCTCCTGCCTCTCAGCCTCCATCTTCTACACATCTCATTCTCTGGTATCTCGATAAATCTCGTCAAATCTATAATACCTTGCGTGATAATGTACTCGTATTGAAACCGAAGGTTTTCCTATAACGAATAAGCTCGGATGGTATTCAAACTAAGCCATAAAGGTACGAGGATTTGTGTTTATTGGTGCAACGTGAAGTGATTAGGAGGCGGACACACGTGTGGAGTAGAGCGAGATTTATTATACGTTAATCCAAAACCAGAGTCGTTATAGCGGTCCAGTGTCGATTCACCCATAATAACCAGACGAGACATAATGATAATACAAACAATGCGAGGTACAAACAAAAACTAAAAATGACAGGTAAATTAACATACACAGGACTGAGATGAAAACACATTCAAACAACTTCCAAAACAACTTCAAACAAAGACCGATCCCAGTGAACTGAAAACCAGGGTTTAAATACATCCATAAGTGACTAGACTTAACAAGAACCAGGTGAACACAACAATGGGCAGAGATATACAAAACGAAGGACGTGAAAAAACAGAATAAAACATAAACACGTGGAAAAACGAAAACAAGGAAGTAAACCAATGCACAGAGGAGTAGGGAGGAGCCCACGTGACACCTGGTCATGTAAGTGAGACGTATGATCAATAAGCAACTGTCAGTTGCCCCGGGCATGTCCATGCCCCCCCTCATTCTGACTCTGACATCGTGGAGTCGGTGTTGTTATTCATGTGAAACAGGAACACAAACTCAGGGAGACAATGAAGAGGTCCATTTGTCAGCAGTGTTTGTCCTGGTGTCAGTAGGGGATATGGGGTTCACAGGCTCAGCCCCGCGAGCTCGTTTGAACAGAGTTGCACTGACAATCACAGCAAATCCACTAAAGCTCCATGATCCACTGACAATGTCGCCTTCTGTCCCCAAAAGCTGTCCTTGTGCTGCATGTGTGCAGCACATGTGCGTACACACACACACACACACACACGTTTTTGTATCTGGAGACTGATGGTGGCAGTGCCCCAAGAGAATGGCAGTGTGAGTTGTTATGTTGTTGACTGTTCTGTCTCTCCTTCCCTCTCTCTCTAAAACACACTAAACACACACACACACACACACACACACACTCCATTGGTACCTTATTTTGGACCTTACTGGTTAAAAAGGGAACTGTTTTTGTATAAAAACTAAGCTTTACATAGGAGTTGGCATGCTAATGTGGGAACAGGAATCATAATCCTATGATGTGATTTTAAACTAATGGACTTAAGGAAATACAATGAATTCTACCATTTGTATACCATCACTTTAGTAATGATGAAGACTTTCTCTTTCAGTATCAAGGTTTGGTCCATCTGGCATGGCCTCAGCACAGTTCAGCCAAGCTTATTTTGTTTCACCTTGTCAATCATAGCCAATCTACGTAAGACCCTTTGACGAATCAAATCATCCCAGTTTCAGGGCTAATCCTATCAGAGCCGCTCCAGACCTGCAGGAATGCCAGCTGAACCAATCAGCACCCATGCTTTATTGGTCAGCGTTGGACATGTGGACATGTGCGCACAGTGAAACGCGCAATCACACGCGGCGCGGCGCTTCTTGAGTGGAACCGGCTGGTGGATGGCGTTCTTGACTGCCCACTCGTTCTCACACGTGTAAGGACAGCAGAGAAGCCCTTGAACACCATTCAAACCGGTCGGTCCACGTTTCACGATTCTTTTTGCTGATGGGAACAATGCGATGAATCACAGGCAGCCCAGCTCAGATCCTCGGGAACAATTAAACTGCAATTCTTTAAACGAGTCGGAGGCAAACCTGCGGGCCGGAGAAAAAGCACCATATTCATCACCGGCTCAAGAAATCAGTGCATTATTGATGAGAAGAATCAATCTCAATTAAAGTTCAGTTCAGGAAACCAGCAGCCCTGGATGACAAGAATGAATCACTAAATAGTAGCTCTGAGAAGGGCAGATTCTCCTGATCTTGGAGGCTTTTTCAAATGATGGCCCATAATTTATATAATTTATATAGCCTCTTTCAATTGGTTTTTGCCAAAAAGAAAACCTGTTAATCTGCTAACTACTATTTCCATATCTGCAGATGATTTCTTTTTACAAAAAAAAATATTAACATGAAGTGTTAGCCAATGTAATGTATGGTGCAGGGTTTGCATCACAGGGTATACCTGGTCCTTAAAAATCACCCCATATTCCTTTGCTGTTATATAACTATGCAGAACAATCTTCAGATTGTAATGACTACCACAACATGGCTGCCCTAAACATTTTTACTTGGTATTTTTACTATACTTTATACATCTTATACATCGTGCTTTGGACGTGACTACAAGTAGTTTTGGGCCAGTGACATCATTACATTCCAGCTCTACGAAGTTTATGCCATAGGGAATAAAGTGAGACTGGATCACAAAGGTATCGAATTAATGTGACTCTGATGGCTGTAGTTTGTGGTATTTAGTAACTGTCCATTCATGTTAATGTGCTTTGACTTATGACTGTTCTGCTTTCCCCTTTGTCTATATTTGGTGTGTTTTTAATGTGGCTGCTATCAATTTCATATTCATTTCTTGAGTCATTTCGTCTAGAAGACCTGCAGCTAGTGCGCCAGCTGTATGGCCTCTATGTAACTCATGGTGCTTTGAAACCTCACAGACCAAGGTGTTGATTGGTAGTCGTCTTTAATAACTGACACATACTAACCCAGCATGACTAAGCTGTGTTTGTGTTTGTGTTGTAGTTATTTCAAAGTTACAGCTAGGGTCCTAATTTCATGTATTTGCTTTTGTCCATCCACCATACCTACAGTATATGTTATTAATAATACGTACTGTATATATTTATTACATTATATATACATATATAAAATACAGATACATATATGAAATACAGACTTTATTATAGTACCACTTTTAGGCTTCCATTAAGCCAAATTCCTGTGTGTGTGAGAGGGTAATAGACTCACTTCAGTACCATTATCAACCCACAAGAGAGAGAGAGTACACAGTCCCCATTGCACATTTATGATCTCTCTCTCTCTCTCTCTCTCTCTCTCTCTCACACACACACACACACATGCGCACGTCGTAATCAAACCACCAGGAACAAAATAACACCATTTTTCAGCAGTGATTCAGAGCCTGTGAGCGCAGTGGAGGAGTGATTAATTTCCTGCAGTGTACGGAGGCCTGACAGAACGGCGCATTATGCCGTCCACTGTGAGCGGATACAGTCTGCTTTATACAGCCCTGCTCTGCTTTGAGCCGCTGACCGGGGGCAGAGCGGGAGCTTCAGGGCAGCTCTCCAGCTGCCCGCACGGACATGGGGGTGGGGCGGAGGGGCAGGGAAATCGATTAAACCCAGCCATGGCCTGGCACTGGAGAGAGCCGGCTAACCGCAGCCTAAGACAGCCCTAGCTCCTCCCATCCCGACACCCAATGCCATGGAAACCAGACACGGTTTCAGTCTTGCCACACAGGTGCAATGAGACTGCGGTATGTAAATGATTCAAGCGAATGCAAATCGTGGTGGATGAACAGTGAGCTTGGAGCAGGCGCGTACTGTATGTTCATTATCCCACAGATCCCACAGTCTTATAGTGTCTGCATTCAAACGCTTGGTGCCAGTGCAGGTTAAAGTAACAAACAGGACAATTACACCGAAAGACAGTTCGTTCTTATATGTTTCATTTAAATGTAGTTCAGCTTTCACTAAAGAGACCATCACAAAGCACGTTTGTGAACGTTGAGGTCTAGACCCCTAATGACCAAACTGAGGGCAACAGCGGCATGAAAGGGGGGAAAAAAAACCTTTAGAGGAGTCACAGTTGGAAGTCCTCCTCTGGGTAATGCCGGCTAGTAGGATTTTAAAAGGAAAATTCCAAAAAGCTGGTCTAAGCAGAGACGCTAGGATCAGGCGAAGGAGCTGGTGCCACTGCTAAGGAGGTGAGACCTGATTAGACCTGCAGTGACATTTTTCTTCACAAGCAGCCATATTCACAGACGTCTGCAAAAGATCCCAAATGCCCTGCCCTCGTAAATCTCACTTACTTTTGTGTACTGTGAACCATTGCCTTCAATAGTTAATGTTGTGTGTGTGTGTGTGTGTGTGTGTGTGTGTATGTGTGTGTGTGTGTGTGTGTGCGTGTGTGTTAGTGTGAAAACCATGTTTGCAGTTCCAGTGTGATTAACAGAACCACCCAGGACTGTGGTTTCCCATCATGGTGTTGGGTCACCCACTGACTTGCACTGTTTAGTGTTTTCCCTCTGCGAACACAATTGTCTGATTCAACTCATCAGGTAATTACCAAAGCCATCAAGAGCTGAATCAAGTGTGTTAGAGAAGTGTAAACATGAAAACATGAAAACGACTGTGGGTGCCCATGGCTACCATTGGGAGTTATTACTGTAGAACATTTCACACCAAACCAAACCAGAATTACAACACCTAAAGACAGAGGTTACTTCAAACAATTCATTAATCTGAATGTAATAAATAATAAGTGAAATACATCAGATTTTTAAGAAATATGTAACAGATTAAACACGAAATAGAAGGGGCTACCTCTCATTGGTTCGTATACAGAAAGGTGGTGTTTGATTGGACATGATGGCTACTGTAATTTAGATCGATACTGGTTATGTTGGTTTACTCAAAGCGCCTCAACACAGTTTAGCTCTATGCAGCCAAGAGTGACCTCTGCTGGTGTATAAGCAAATTGCGCCATTATCACTACAAAGTGTACAATATGTGGGAATGAAGTCTTGTAGAATATAACGTTGTGTCAGTTACTTCTGGGAAATTAATTATCGCTATGGCAGAGAGGTAACAGAAGAGGCTTGAGAGACAACAATAGCTGTCAAATTGAAACCAAATAGTTTACAGCGAATTCTGCTGATGTAAAGAGAACAGGAAATTAAAAACAAGAAGATAGTCCTAATCCTCTGGTATGTACATAACAATGACTACCACGACAATCATCGGGCTGCTCTGGGATGCAGACTCACACACACACACACACACACACACACACACACACACACACACATATATAAACATTGTTATCAACCATCAGACAGTGAGGAGTTTCATACCTGTGGGAAATTTAGTTAGTTTAACAGCCCATTAGTGAAAAATGGCATGCATAATATGAAGAAATTGCCATGCAGTGTCTACTGGAGAAGATTTAGAAGCTTTACCCAGAATGCTGTGTAATAACATGTGAATTTCAAAAAAGGAACTAGACACATGCCAAACTGCACGTGTGTGTACAGTATCACTGATTTTGCATTTAAGTACTTAGTTAGTTAGTTAGTTAGTTAGTAGATTAGTTAATAAACTTTGCATTACAGGGTAGGGCCACTATCGTAATGGTGGTCAGTCAGTTGGTGAAGCTGATACACTCTTTTGACTTTTCAGAAAATTTGATTTTGACAGTTTCCCCATTGCTGTCACATCTGTTTTACCCAGTTATATGCAGCTAATTTAGAACCACTACATAACTCACTGAAATTCAGTAGAGGACTCACATTCATTAAAGTGCTTATGCATTCATTTCACAGAGGTTTTAGTGAACATTTTTTTTGATGATGCTGTAATACTTTGTAAACTAGGAGCCTCCACATTTCCAAACTGATCTCAGCACACGAGAAGATTTCAAACGTCAAACCTTATGCTTTTTCACATCATAGTACTCCTTTCTCTGCGTGTCAGTTTTTCAAAGCCTAAATGTTTTCTTTTTCTTTTCATATAGAAAGTTAGATAAACAATCTAAATGCACAGAAATGCCTAAATCAATGGTAATAGTAGGTGATTATTTATATAGCATGCAATGGGCAAATTTATTAGAAGTACTTAACTGCATTCAGACTTTTATTCTGAAAAATTATGGTTGCTGAAGCAAGCCATACTGCTGAAGATCTAACACATAAGCAATGAAGAATTGTTTTTCTCCTCTTCATGGCTTCTCACTACAAACTACAGTCTGCGTATCACCATGGTTTGATCTCCACAGGTGTGGCTCAGAGGATGCTAATGTCCAGGTGGAACAATAAAACAAAGAAACCAAGCATATTAACAATGCAATATTGTTTCATGCATTACAGAATCCCCAGCATTATCCTTCATGCATTACAGAAATTAAAAAAAAAACTAATTTCCAAAAGACAGAAATAAACTATGAGTTTGGCTACCGTATGTAGAATATGACTAAATATTATTTATTGCACAGTCTTTATCATGTGTCGATATGCCGAGTTGGTTTTGTTAACTAATTGAAGATAGCCATATATCAGACTGAACTACCTTGGCATCTGTCCAATCAGATGCCACTCCTCGAAGGACACGCCCCCTCTTGGAGACTGCTGAGTCAAAGTTTATTGTGTCATGCCTTGTTACAGTGAATGGCTCTATGAGCAAGCCAATTACATGAGTGAATGAAAATCGTCAAGCTTATCGACACACTTAGTTATATACATGGTATGTACAGTATCGCCATTAAGTCCATCGTAAATCTTTCCCACCACAAATGTGCCACTTAATCATAGCAAAATTAAATGACTGCAGTGTAAAATGCCACTGACCATAACAGCTGCAGTCCTTTCCCTGTGTCAAAGGTTGTATGAATGTTAGCGGAACTTCAATGGCCAATAGAAGCTGATGATGATTTATGAGAGAGAGAGAGAGAGAGAGAGAGAGAGAGAGAAGAAGAAGGTTTGGATGACTTATTTAATTACATGCTCAAGGTCAAAAAAAGAAAAAAAAGCTTGTTAAAAAACTTAATTAAAATGTACAATTTAGATGCAGTCTTTGGATCTAAGAGGATCATTGTGTGGAGGGTTATGCATATTTTAATTATGTTTCCAGGAGGCCTTTTAAAGAATACTCAGCAAAAACATTTAAGTGGAATGCTTTGTCAGCTACTTGGTCTTCGAAATCACAATAAACTCACCCTGAACTTCATAAATGTAGATAGGTATATTATGGCAGGCTAAAGCAAGGTTGTTAAACACCCTGCCATGTCACTGTTTCTGCTTGTGTATCAGATATCAGTACTAACTGAAAACAGGAGGCCCACGTTATAAATTTCTGAGGTAACCTCATGGAACAGTGGCTACTCACATTCTTCATTATGTAGTACACTTACTCCTTTTTGAAGACAGAAACCACTCGCTTGCAACGGCGCAGAGAGTTTGAGCTGCAGGAAGGGTCGGTAATTACGGAAACTGCCCTGGAACTAAAGCCCCATAAAGAATCCTCTCCAGGGCCTGAAGGGTGAATATGAGACACACTTACAAGCAGCTTAGGGCCCTTAAGAGTGCAGCAGCTCCCTCTTAATCTTTAAATCCTTGCCGTATAACCAACTGAGGAAAATTTGCTGAGGTCCACCGCCTGCCCTCTGAAGGCCACAGGCCGGCCCTCACCTCAGCCGAAGAGCAGCCTCAGCGCGCAGATGTGGGAAATGCATTCGGCTCCCTGCTGAAATCCGTTTTAGGATGCACTGGATGCACCGAAGCTTCCGGCACCTAAAACGACCCATTTGTTTTGCCATTAAGCCTCATCAGGCCCAGATGTGTGGCCTTTTAGACGAGGATAGAATCATCCAGTTCACATATGTCTTATCCCCTATACAGACAGTAGTGGACAGTGTTCAGTACAGTGATAACATGAACAGCATGAATAACACAAACCGCTGAGAAGAATTCGACCCATACAGCTCCATGCTATTTATTGGTGAATCACTGTGAATGCTGTGGACAGATCTTTCCAGCAGGTAGCAGCTATTTACGTTTCGGGTTCAAGGTTATTTGCCATGTGTGCAAAATATCAGGGACAGTTGTGCATCGAAATGCTTGTGAGGCTAAGGTGCTCTATAACTGCATTATGAAATATGCTATACACACGTAAGGAAGAGAGGGGGAGGAGAAGAAGTAAAACCACGTAGAAATACAATCATATATACGAGAAAAGACAGAAAAGTACAGAAGCATAGATGTATATGCTCTGGATATGTAGGAGTTAGTGGGGATCCTTCCCATGGACATTGTAGTATGTGTAGTTAGACTTGCTGACTATGTAAAAAATAACCAGTAGCTGTGTGCAGTCTGTAGAGATTATAGACAGAAGAGTATAATGAGCAGGTGAAGTCACAGTACAAAGTGGACAGAGTGCACACAACAAGACATTAAATATATGGATTCTGTAATGAACATGATCAAATCTTGCAGAGACAGAGTCCTTTGTGACAGTACAGTGATAATACTGCTTTAAGAAATATTGCAATATGCCAGAAAGTGACAGAGACTAGAGGAGAGATTGTCCACGAGTGTCTGTGAGGTTATCGCTGTGAGTGGAGGCGTGAGTGGGAGGTTGACTGATGACTGGATTACAGTTTATTCAGGATCCTGATGGCCTGCAGGTAGAAACTGCTCTACAACCTGCTGGTTCTAGAGCGAACGCTCCGTTACCGTCTGCCTCATGTTAGACTGCTGAACAGTCTGTGTTCCGTGGGACTGCAGTCGATGGTGATTTGATGGGGGGAGGGGATGTGGGGGTTGAACCTCCTCAGCCTTCAACAGGAAGTGGAGTCGCTGGTGAGTAGATTTCACTGTTGTGTTAGGGTGGAGGTACCAGGTCAAGTTCTTGGAGAGGTACACACACATCACAGCAGATCTTCTCCACAGCAGCTCTGCTGATGGAGAAGGGGATGTGACCCCCACTCACCCACCCACCCAGCAGCCTCCTGGAAACCATAATCTTCTCAGTTTTGCTGAGATGTTGAGGCTGAAGGTGGTGTCATTGCGCTCCTGTCCTAGTGCTCCATCTCCATCTGTGATGAGGCCCAAGGTGACAGCATCATCAATAATGTTGACAAAGATATTTCAACTGTGCTTGGTGAGACATAGAGATGTAAAGCAGGGTTCTCCTGCAGTCAGAGACATTGTGGAGGAGACACTCTCTCACCGATCTTCACCACCTAGGGTCTGCTACCGAGAAGGATATCAGGGTCATGACCCGGAAGTCATTCAGGCTGGCTTTTTAAGCACTGCGACAACATTGATCTTTTTAAGCAAGTGGAAATCATAGTCTAAGGGTGACTTTAAAGATGTCTGTGAAAAGCTCTGTCAGTTGGTCAGCTGGTCAGTTGGTCACATTGCCTTTTGAAAATACAAGAGCACCATGTTCAAATTTGTCCATTTGGTGAGGAATGAGCATGTAAATGGTTATTTTAACACTGGGGATATAGCTATGTGTGTGGAGTGGGTGGGGCTACCTTCCCCTGTTTTACATGTCATTTTTGGGAATGTACTGATAAGATTTACAGCCCATTTTTTATGAAGTGAGATTGATATTACATAATGTACAATTCTTGGGCTGTAGGTGTTGATTTCACAATCTTACATATGAACATTTTCAGTTTTGAGTAAGTAGTCATTTGAGGATGTACGTAGAACGTGCTCCACATTATCTTAGAATAAGTTTACGTTACATGAACTGACTGAAAAGTACCTCTCCTGTTCTTGAGAGATGCTTTTTTTTGTTCTTGAGAGGCTTTCTCCTGTTCTTGTGAATCCACAGACAACCAGTCAGTACTAGACGAATGTTGGAACTGTTCCATACGTGTTCTGTGGCCCTGGGTGTGAAGGTGCTATCTGAGAGCTGGAAGCCTGCCCATCAGCAGGACCTGCTGGGACCTCCGTCACCAAGACGACAATACTGAGATACCCATTTCCATACAGCAGACTCATCCATGCAGAAAATGGAACATTCTCAGAGCTCTTAAAGAAACATCACCCTCCTGTGATGATATTCCTGAAGATAAAAACCAAAGAGATCACACATCTTTCGATGTGAATTTTCTCCCTTGCAATCTGTTGATAATGTGATACTTAGATACCACTGGTTGACAGACTGTAAAATTGTCGATGTTGTAAAATCACCTGAAAAGACTTAATGTTAACTGATAAACTCTGGCTGTAAAATAGTGGCTCCCAAACCACGTGCAAATGAGTATCTCATAGCATCTTCTGGAGCACACATGGTTTTACACATGAGGGTTTGTTTATATAGCACATTTCACTCACAGGTTGCTGAAAGCATATGAGAACATACATATATGAAGCACATGTTTATAAGTTAAAATAGAAAGAGATGAATAAGCTATGCACAACACTAAAGTTATACATTAACTAAAAAAACGTCAGTGATAAAAAAAAAATTCACTGTAACTAAAAATAAATAAATAAATAAATCCACAGGAATGGCTGCAACTCAACGCCAATCAAAGATCTATATCATACTAGTCAAGATCCTATATGAAGTCTATGGTTTCAGTGCAACAGGAGATTTAAGCAGCATCTCACTGCATTCCAGCCTATTTTTACGTGGAATGTAAGTTAATTTAGTTAGTTGTGTTTAGCTGTACAATAATAGTCAGGCAAAGAAAAACTTGAGAGTTTCTTTTCCTTTCCTTTCGTTTCAGTAAAATCTCAGATTTCCACCCACACTAATGCATGCTGTGGTATTTATTTTAAAGTCTATTCCTTAACCTGTGAAGAATCACTTCTCTTCTTTACTTTCACCAAGTTTAACAAAGCTTACTGGACTTAATCGCATCTGGACTTAACCGTTCAGACGGTGTGGACCTCTTCAGTTGGTCAGGTAACCTTAATAACTTGATGAGTTGCCAGATATGTGGCAGTGCGATGGCCTGGGATTATTTCATTATCTGTGGCCTAAATCGTTTCGTGCTGACAGCCCGGAAAGCGCCGGTAATCGCAGGTGTGTTATAAAGCGGAGGGGTGGTACGGCCCGTCCATCTGTAGCACGGTCCCGACTCGGCCCACCTCGGTCCCTCCAGCACAGCCAACGTCACCGCAGGAGGAGCAGCGCACCAGCAGACAGCAGCCATGAATGGAACAGAGGGGCCGTTTTTCTACGTGCCCATGTCCAACGCCACCGGCGTGGTGAAGAGCCCCTATGATTACCCGCAGTACTACCTGGTGGCGCCCTGGGCGTACGCGGCGTTGGCCGCCTACATGTTCTTCCTCATCATCGTCGGCTTCCCCATCAACTTCCTCACGCTGTACGTCACTATCGAGCACAAGAAGCTCCGCACGCCCCTGAACTACATCCTCCTGAACCTGGCCGTCGCCGACTTGTTCATGATCTTCGGGGGTTTCACCACTACCATGTACACGTCACTGCATGGCTATTTCGTCTTCGGTCGTCTCGGCTGCAACCTGGAAGGTTTCTTCGCCACCTTCGGTGGCATCAATTCGCTCTGGTGCCTGGCCGTGCTGTCCGTCGAGAGGTGGCTGGTTGTCTGTAAGCCCATCAGCAACTTCCGATTTGGCGAGAACCATGCCATCATGGGTGTGGCCTTCACATGGGTCATGGCCCTGGCATGCGTCGTGCCTCCTCTGCTCGGCTGGTCCCGCTACATCCCGGAGGGCATGCAGTGTTCATGCGGTATCGACTACTACACGCGTGCCGAAGGCTTCAACAACGAGTCCTTTGTCATCTACATGTTCGCCGTCCACTTCCTGACGCCCACCTTCACCATCTGCTTCTGCTACGGCCGCCTGGTCTGCACCGTCAAGGAGGCGGCCGCCCAGCAGCAGGAGTCTGAGACTACCCAGAGGGCCGAGAGGGAAGTCACCCGCATGGTCGTCGTCATGTTCATCGCCTACCTGGTCTGCTGGCTGCCCTACGCCCACACGGCCTGGTGGCTCTTCACGCACAAGGGAGCCGAGTTTGGCCCGCTACTCATGACCCTGCCGGCATTCTTCGCCAAGAGTTCCTCCATCTACAACCCCGTCATCTACATCTGCCTGAACAAGCAGTTCCGTAACTGCATGATCACCACGCTCTGCTGTGGCAAGAATCCATTCGAGGATGAGGAGGGTGCCTCCACCACCGCCTCCAAGACAGAGGCCTCGTCCGTCTCCTCTGTGTCCCCGGCGTAATGGCACTGATGAGCGCTCCGTACCGACTCCCCGCCGCGCTCCTCCCGCTACGGCCAGCGAGATCGAGACGAAGACCTCCGCCCAGAGAACCAAGCGACCGCTACCACTTAAAAAATTTATGTCTGTCATTTCACCTTTTTGTATTTTTTATGAAACCCAGCTGTTTCAACCTAAAGACCCGGCAAGACAGAGGACGGACCGTGTCCAAGCCGTTTCTGTACATTCAACAAGTTCTCGTGTAACTGTGCATAAGATGTTTTTGTTTTCTTTCCAAATGTGGCAAAACAAATAGCATCTTGGCACTCTTACCATTGGACTCCTAACATTACTGGCTTTGTTGTGATTGTAGAGGCATGTAATCAAGGCAATGTAAAAATAAAATGCCCTGTTCATGTTTTAACTGAGCTGCACTGTTAACCAAACGTTAAATTAGTATCTTGAAATGAATAAAAGGAGACATATCTGAAATCAGAGGTTTGACGTGTTTGAATACCAAATTATTCTGCTTCTCATTGCATCTCACTAAAAGTGACTACTATGTTATTATTTACCTCAAGAACATTCATTAAGAGAACACATGTATAAGGTTTTCCATGTAAAAAAAAAAAAAAAAAAAGCAGATAATGTAGAAAAATAAATAAATAAATGAAGTAAAGTGACTTCAGTTCATTGGTAAATGTACTGCAAAGAAAAGGCCAGCATCTCTAATGACAGGTGATGAACTAAGCCAATTTTACCTCTGATTTAAATCTCAGTCACCTTGGATTAAGAGCTGTGCGCAATTTATGAGACATTATATCACACATATGTATGTCTATAAAATATAAAGGATAAGCACCGATGTACTTATCTCTCATTAGGTCAGTGTGACATATGAAGGATAAGCAGATTATGGTTATTTATGTATAGGTCACATTTTAACATGCAGGGAAACGATTAATAGGAACTCTTGTGTGCACACATGCGCACTCTCACGTACACACCCACACGTTTACTGCTGTCTTCATGATGGATGTATCTGACCTCCGTATCACCACAGCTAAGCGCTGCTAAGCCTATAATTACATCTACAGTAACTTGAAAATCGAAGCTTCGCTAAAGGCAAACCTTCGGATTTTACTTCAAAAGAAAGATGAAAAAAGCCACCAGAACTCTTTCTCTCTCTCTCTCTTTTTGGTTCACACTTGTAAGTTGTGTTTGATATATACTGTATTTTGGTCAAGGCCTGCCCTAAGATCTTTCACCGTGGAGACAGGGCTTGTGTGATGTGTTTTCTCAATTAATTCTATAAGCACAATATTTTTTTTTCAATTATGACCTCATTATCCTTCTGTACATTAACAGTGATCCAGTTTTATAATTTGAATGCATGTCATCTATTTTGTGTCTGTATGGTATGTCACATTATGTACCAAATGGCCTTATATTAAATAAAGACACGAGACTAGATGCAAAAATCTTCAAGATAAAAGAGTTTCAGAGTGCCTTAGAAATTACTTTCTATGGTTACCATAGTGACCAGAGCACTATCACATTGATATCAGGATACTCAGAGACTTACTCAGGTACTCTCTCTCTCTCTCCCTCACACACACACACAGCAATTCTGTGTTTGTGTCAGTGACCAATGGTACATTTGTTTATCTACCTAACCCTAAACACCATATAAACGTATCCGTTTTTTGCTAGTGTCACGTTATATTCTTTTAAAAAGATAACTGTCTATTAGCTATATTTATTTTTAAAAGAATGTTTGGGAGAGCCTACTGAACTCCGTGTAACAACAGCAACAAAGCTAGCTAGTCAGCTATCTAATTCGTTTCAGGAGACACAGAAACAGAGCAGCACTTTCCCTGTACATGCATCAAATACATACACCTCAGACAAGATTTCTTAAAATCATTAAACGCCTACATTCCATCTTTTGAAGATAGGAAGTGTATTAGTAACGCTCGCGTCAGTTTAGAGCCGTTCGTTGGGAAAAAAATAGTTCAGCCTCACCCACATAACAAAACTACTGTATCATCGGACTAGAGCTAATTATACGCCAAAAATTAGGGCTACAATAATAATTATTTACGTCGTTGGATATAATAATAACGACGTATTATTATTATTATTATTATTAAGCATTAAAGCTTCCTTAAATCAGGTTTGTAGGTCAGTAATAGCTCTCTGGTACTGGCCATAGCTAACTAACTTCCAAAGCTTATGTGCCTATATTTCTTTAATGCAGTTAAGTTTGTATGATTAATTGGATTTCGTTTTCTCATGTTTGAAAAAAGGATTGATGCTCTACTAACCACTTCAGCAAAACACTGCTCATCCAGCCGTTCAGCGCTGCCGCGTTCTCAGTGATATGTATGTCTGTACAGTGTATGTCTGAATTTCATCCTCCGACTTTTGGAATAAATCATTACCACAGGGAAACGGGGTGTGTAACTTTTAGAGGTACGGTCGCTGCTAATTATAGTACGTTTAAGTCATAATTTAAAATACGAATAGCTTCGTATTGTAAATTATAGTAGAATTCAAATATAAATAAAAATACAATACGAATATCAAATCTGGTGGGGCACATGCACCCCTCCGAAAAGGGGCATTTTTGATTTACTGAAATAAATAACACGTAAACACGTCCTCTAAAGCCTTGTTTTAACTTCGCGAAGTATACTCAGGAGATTTAGCTTGTTAAGGTGACTGAAACCGAGTATATTCCATTCACATACGGTTGCGAACATACGGTTGTATGTAGGATAAAATTATAGTGTTATCTTTTTGTACAGTTTCCTCTGCTTCATGGAAAAATAATTCTATTGATTCTATTGATTAGTAAATGAATCGTTTGGTGCTACGCTTTCCATGCTGTTCCAATGCATATGGTTTTGCCTGATTATCTTTTAAAACTACAGTGGCACTGACAAAATACGGTATTTCTACATGAGCACTGAACGTTTTGTGAGTAACCTTTCCTTCTTTGAGATTCCACAAAAGTGCTTGAGAACACGGCTCACTCAGTCTCCATGGCAACCACCCATCAAGGTCAGTTGGCCACATTTGGTCTCTCTCGGGGGCGTTTGCCTAACGCTGATGTCACTCATAGAGAGCAACATGATTAACTGCGGTGTGATATGTTTATACATAGCTCTTCCGCAGGATCTAGCGAGACGCAGCGCAGGATGACTGACTGCATGCTGCTTAACTTTGGGCGATTTTGGTCATTTCTGTCCGAGTGATGCCACACATGTCCAGCTGTCTCGAGTGTCGGGTTGTGCAACAACATTGTGTTCGATCCAGCTCACAATGTACAACTAACGTTTTGGACGTAGAAAGATTAGTTATATTTTTCATTGTTTATCTGGATTAGTGTTTTATTGCATTGAATGAATTCGTTAGATAACAGAGGGAGCCTATTCAAATCAGACATCCTCCCTTTACCTAGGAGTCAGGTGGAAATACATGAATCATTTAATCAAATACGAAGTTTTAGAAAATCCATGAGGGGATTGGGTCCAGATTTGAATACCACTTTGTGGTTATATAGTGTTCTTGTATGCACACAAAAATGTTTTGCACAGATAGTTTACAATTTCTTGGGTATCCAAGGACTTTTGGAAAGAACATTTAAGATGACAAGCACTGGGAGCTTGTTTTTCATACACTTTAGTAATACTAGTAATAATTGTCCTTCATACATTTTAGTAATACTAGGTAATGTTATTTAAATCTTCACTGAATGCATTTGTTTCAGAAGCCCAGAGTCTTGTGAATAAAAAACAGTACCGGAAGTTTGTGAATTTGTATGGAAAACTTTATTTGATAATAAAAATAGCATTCACAGACTTCTTTTTGATAGCTACATATACATTGCGATCCATCTGAAGGAGAAAAAAAAGCTTTACTGGATAAGTCAACATCTACTTGTACTTAGACTAATGTTATGTATAGCTTCATGAGTCAGATAAAGCTATGGACAATGTAGTATCTATATATGCATAGTGTTTCATAAAAAAGATTGGCCCATATACATGTACTGCTTTTCATTGACACAGAAAAAGCATTTAAGTCCAGATAACATTGCAGAGAGACCACAGACAGTATACAAGTGCTTCTATAATAAAAAGGCAGGCTATGCATTACGAGAGATATTCAGACCCTTCCCCAAATAACGTCTGATCAACCCTTATGGTCTAAATTCTGTCCCCCACCCCCGAGAAATCAACAGGTTTGGACCTCTCAGATTCCGAAACATCTTTACACATGCCTGACTTAGGAGTATAAATTACACATATTACCTATGAGTCACATCCTCCATGTGAGGAGTATAAACACACCATATCATGTTCCTCAAGATGGAGGTTTCTCATAAATTCTCTTTTGTACAAGAAAAGGCAACGGTCTCCTTTCTTCCACAGGCTGCTAGTACTTACATACAATAGTAAAAGTCTGTACACAAGATGTCGGCTGACAGATTAGTGGCTCGATACCGTAGTGTGAAGACCGCGGTGATGAAACTCGCTCGAGTTTTTTGTCATCATGTTTGAGTTTACTTTAAAGTTGGCTTGTAAAATCCAAAAAAACATTGTGTACACAGGCACATACACACACACACACACACACACACACACAAAAACTCCCCTGCACTCATTTAGCCTTAGTCATACTCCAGTGCAAAGACACCGAATGGCTCAGTTGGACAGATTGTACCAGGTCTTCTGCCATGGGTCAGATAACATATGGTTTCCAAGTGATAAAGGAGTACAGACACACTACAAAATTATGGCTAAGCCCAGAATTGTTTACTTAGGCCAAACTCTGTCAGCTGAGTATCCTGTTAGCTCTGCATTCCTTTCTGTCAGACCAGTATGAATCAAAGTTTCACTGTGATTAGTTAATTTCCTTAATTTACCCTGGATATGATCTTGCCCCGGTTGGTCAGCGATTGCTGATGAATATCGGCTGGTTTGGGATTTTTTTCCAAGATAATGTGATGAATTTGAAATTGGGATCTGGGCTTTTGTCAATGTGGAAGTTGGGGGGAGAGGAGCCTTCTGCCCTTGTGCATCAGTCCACAGCATTTGAGAGAGAAATTCAGCAAGATAATCACATACAGTAGATCAGGATCAAGCAACAAGATTTCATTTAAGAAGCTGTCCTAGCAACTTCTTTATGTGCCAATTCTTCAAAATAAATATACTTTAAATATATTACTTCATTAGTAGCATCATAGTTTGTAGTCTTTTTTGCCTTCACTTGAGATGATCACGCACATATGTAAACTCATGAAATCATCTGTAAAATGTACTAACAAACACTCAAGGGTTGTGCTCTGCTCTGCTAAACTTGCAGTTATGGGCAACAGAGAACACACAACACACACAAAAGAACGGGAAAAGCTGGGCGTCGTCATTGCACAGTTTTTCTGGCTAATGTTGAGGAACTCAAATAAAAGTGAACAGAGGAATTTCTTTTTATCTTTTAATAAAAGCCTGGATCTCTTGACTGAACTGATAACACAGATTTGCACTAACCTCACTCTCTGGTCAACACAACATTGAAGAGTTATAAAAAACGAACAGAATGGAGAAAGTAGATGTGAGATTGTTCTGCTTCTGCTCATGTAGCTGTTCTATGGAAATCTGTCCTGAAAAATGTGCAGATGTAAAATCAAGTGTGCAATCAACCAATCAATCAATCAATCAATCAATCAATCAATCAATCACCCATTCACTCAATCGATCATTCAACCCGTCAGCTCATTTAAAACGGTGCTATGTCGACAGCTGTCCAGCTCTGTGAGGGCTTATGTGTCAGTGGAGTCTGGTGGGTTCCCGCGCTCATATGCTGAGGTCCGTGTGGTTCTCTTTGTAAAGCCGTCTCTTGGACTGCGGCTGCTGTGCTGGAGTCCTGTCTGCGTTGGTCCCGTTCACGCCGCTGCCCTTCAGCGCGTTGTAGTAGTCCTTCAGCCGAGGGGGGGCAGCTTCGTCCATGTAGCTCCCGTTACTGCTGCTGTCCGATTCCCTCCGGTAGCGTCTCTCCGGGGTGCCGTTGACCAGGTGCCACTGCTCGCTGCGGCTCGACGGAGACACGTCGTTTAGCACGTTAGCGTTGTTGGGGCCGCGCTTGGGCGTGGTGCGTCCGCGGGCTAGCGGCACCGCCGTGCCCTGCCCGTTGTTGGGCTTCTCCGGAGTGGAGGTGAGGTAGGCCTCTTCCTGGCAGCTTCTGCCCGGCGTCTGAGGCTCGCGCTGGGGCCAGACGTGCCTCTCGGGCGTGGCGGCCGGCCGGAGCAGAACCTGGCTAGAGGTGCGGGAGCTCCGCTCTGGGGAGTAGTCGCGGGGCGCGCGCTCAGCCCGCCGATCCACGGACTTGGCCCGGCGGCGGTCCGGCGGTGAGGAGCCGGACCTGCGGGTGGGCGAGCGGTCCAGGGAGCCGCGGCGCGCGTGCGGCCCCGAGCGGGACCTCCTCTCCGGGGAGCGCTCGCACCCTCGCTCCCCGAGCTCCCGGTCAGACGGCTTCCTCCCGAAGCCGCCCTCCTTCCTCAGCGTCTTGAAGAGCCGGGCAATGCCACTCTCCGACTCGGACTTCTTCACTTTGCGGCGGGAGTTCTTCTTATCATTTTCGGGGGACGGGGAGGGGATACGGGGACTGGCGCGGTCGTTGTTCCAGGTGTGGTGGAGGGGGGCTCTGGGCGAATGGGTGTAGTCCCTGTAGTCCTCCCTCCCTCTTTCCCTCTCTCGTTCACGCTCTCTCTCTCTCAGCCGCTGCTCCTTGGGCCAGGGTGGTGTATGGTAGTCTGATGTGTAGCTGGACTCCGATGGAAGGTGAAGTCGTCCATTGGACGGCAGGATTCTCACTTCCGAAAGATTTTGTGGCCTGGGTGAGGCAGGGTACCCGTCATTGGGCCCGTCTGCAAACACGCATAGAGAACGCAGACTTAAACGTGGTCTTCGGAAATATCTTACATTTAACAATTAAGCTATTAACGGCAGTAAAGCCCTGTATGCAAGACTATAACAAATTGCACTACATGTGATAAGCATGAACAACATTGTCCGAAAACAGCTAAAATGATAAAACCTTTCTACATGTTTTCAGCAACAGCCAATCAAATGATTTTAGTTTGGAATTGTTTTGTTTTTTACTCAAATCAGTTCAAGTCCAAGATGTCATCCATGCTTAAAACAAGGGACATATGGGCTATGTAACACATTACAGCATTAAAGTAACACAAGATGACTCTGGTGTTACGTATTACTAAAGCATTTAGTACACTCATTGGCACCCCACAGGGCTGTTAAGAGTCTGGGTGAGCTACTGCTCCAGGAACACAAGTGATGTTATTTTGAACGTCACACAAGACCATCTCGACACCAGTACTTTACATTTAATACATTTAGTACTTTACATCTGTCACAAACAAATAACAGAGATTCCATGCAGTGTGGGAACATGCACTGAGCAAAGCCTTCTCATCAACCGTAAGGGCAACACAAATGCTTTTGCCACACACTTCAGTCCTACTTCTGGACAGTGGACAGATGTGTAGGAACCTGTATATTACAACTAGCATATATGATTTACACCCCGAAACTCATTCGGTATATAAGTAGATGTGCTTTTCAAGATTGTGATGCTTAATTAATAGATCACACTAACTACATTCATCACCCTGCACTAGTAGGTTATAGCAACACATTTTAAAACAAGACAAAGAGGTTCTCAGTTTGGTGCTGCAAAAAAACATGCAAACATTACAGCTTGATTGCCTTCATTATTGCCATCAACAATATAGCTTGAAAATGGCACAAACCCCTTATAAGGAAGCGTAAATCTAACAGTGTAGGGAAGATTAGACAGTTTAATGAAGTTGTGTAAACTATTATGGGTAATACCTTTACTTGTGCAACGAAATTACCGAATCCATGTTAAAGGATTGTATAAATTACATAATCCATATAAAAGGACTGTACAAATCATTTGCCTATCCAGTAAACAGTCTTCCTGAGGAGCACAGTGACAGACTACATCATCACCATTGACACCATCTTGACCAATCCCACTTAAGCATATCAAATGTCATGCATATCTGAGGTGAAATGCAAAGCGCGGAGCCAGGGATCCATGCTTCCTCATGGATTCTAGCGTGAGGTCAGAGGTCAGCGCGGTGCATTATGGGTAAAAAAACGGATTCACAAGGCGAGATGAAAGCGCGGCAGAGGTGAGGTGGCCTAGCGAGGGATGGGGCTGGGGGGGGGGGTGGCTTGAGGGGTTTGGGGTCAAAGTGCAGTGGTGAGCAAACTCCATGGACTTCGACACGGGCAGAGGAAGCAATCACAAACAGGAATGGCACGCTACAAACCGTGGTCTGGTTTTGGCCCATTAGGTAGAAGCAGGGCTCTCCCAATTTATCATTCCTTAAGCACGCAGCGAGATGGGGGGCCATCATCGCTATGAGCCCACCAGTGAGAGACAGAGCAGAGATAAACAAAGAAGAAAAACGGAGAAGAGATTTTTAGATCTTCGGTATGTACAGAAAAAGGTGTGAGAGTCACTTACACTAAGACTTCTTTACACCAGTGTTACTGTCTGAAGATTGTTGTCTTAAAATAACCCATTGATGCATAAAGAATGTCTTAATAAAATGTATTATATAAACAAAACAGAAGCAGGAAAAACACAAGGATTTCAGTTAACAATAGTAACAGAAATGTTCAAATAGATGGCAGATATTAAAGAGAAAACTTTTCTACTTAAAACAGGCAAATTGAAAGAGGCATTAAGAAATGGAAAAGACGACTGGAGTCAGAGGGCAGTTCTGATGAGAGGAGTTAAAGAGTGGAGTTAAAGAGAGAGAGAGTGCGCGCGAGCGCGGACCGTCTCGGCGAGCGTCTGCGACACACCACCCACCGTACTCAGGCACCGAGCCGTCGCCTCTCTTCAGGACCAGCCTCGCCCGACGGCCTCCGTTCTTGATCAGCTCGATGGCGCGAGAGTGCTTCATGTTCTTGGTGCTCTCGCCGTTGATCTCCAAGATCTCGTCCCCCACCTGCGAGGAGCGTAGGGGTTAAAAGCGGTGGCGGGGGCGGAGCCAGTAAAAACGTGGGGTGCTTGGGTGCTCCTGGAGGAGAGGCCCTTTCACAAAGCACCATGGGGTGAAGTGTACAAACACTGAACCCCAGTGGAACTAGACTAGCAGGGCATGGTTTGCTTTGTAGACCAGCGAAATGCATGTAGTGACTGAATTTAGAAGGAAGGAAGGTGAATACACTGTTGTCCACTTTGGTAAATCTACCAGTGGGGGTTACAGGTTAGAAACACCTGGTGAAAATGATTTAATAATATAAATGCATGTCTGTTTAACTGATGGGGTTAATATATGTATGTCTCTGTCTAATACAAAGTCAAGCTAATAAATTAATAACTGATCAATTTAAGGGACTCTAGAAAAGTCAAGAAGATATTGGTAAAGACTGTAGCAGATAAACAGACTACATTCTCCCTCTATGCTGGTAAATTCATACGCAAACTACAATACAACTGGCTACAACATAATACTGTAAAACCTGACTGAGAAGTAGAGATGAGGAGTCGAGTTTAGCCTAACAAGCCAGAAGTAAAGTGGTTCCAGTAGGGGGTGAAGGGATGAGGTGTGTGTGGGGTCTCTCAGGCTGAAGGTGTGGAGCTGCAGCCTCACCCTCATCTTCCCGTTCCTCACGGCGGCTCCGTCCTCCGCCAGTCTCAGCACATACAGGTCCATGTTATACTCCTTCCCCCCACGCAGGCTGAACCCGAAGCCTTTACTGTCTCTTTCCAGATCCACAGAGTAAAACTCAGCATCCTGCATTTACATACACACACGCGCACACAGACACACACACAGACAAAAACACGTACAAACGCATACAGATGTACACACACACAAACACGTGCACATGCATGCTCACACACACACACACACACACACAAATTCATCAATACACACAAGCAAAGGAAAAGTAAACAAAAAAGCCAACTAAAGTGAAGAGACACACCAGGAACCATCAGGGTAATTTCAAAAACTCAGCTGGAGGAGGAATTCAAAAGGATATCCTGTGAGCAATAGAAAGGATCATCTCTTAAGAAGGCCTGCTGAAAGAAGTAACTGAATCTTTATTTCATTCCAAGCAGACTTCTAACACCAGGGACGTTCTCACTAGTCAAAACCAACAGACAGGCAGATGATCTGACTGAAGTAGATATAACATGGGCTGAATGCACTTTGCACATCGAGTTATACTTTTATTAGGCCCAGGTAGGTTTCACTTAGGTCCTCCTCATAAAAAAGGGCCGAATCGATGCTTAGTCATGAATGTTTAAATATGCTCTGGAACGCAGCCTGAGTCAAGGCAGCACAGTTCAGTTGTACAGATGACTCATTGCAGTTCTGGATCCAGCATCACCAACCACCACAACTTCAGATAACCAGGTTCATGTTCGTGTGAAGAAAAAAAAAAAAAAAGTCCACAACGAGCTTCACATATCCTGCTCGAACCTCCAGACATGAGCCCAGGGTACGGCAAGTTTCACCAACTCTGCTGACATAAAACTCAGTGACTCATCAGAACTCTTTCCAAAATAAAGGAATGCCATCCCCTACATCCAGGTAAAAGTTTACTGAATTAGCTATTTATAGTCTCCCACCATATCCTGTTCCAGGATAAACTTTGCCTACTTAATTTACATGATAATTAAAATTTTTCTAAGAAAATAAAAGCTGATGTCACTTTAAAGTTACAACTGTCCATGTTTTCAACTGTCCATGAACCTTCAATTTCCATGTTTTCAAACCTCTCAACAGGAAAAGAAACAAAAACCAAACGGAAATGGAAATAACATGCCTAACAGCTCTTACCTGATTGGATGTTTGCGTTGAAGGTGGGGGCGGGGCCTGTTTTGATTTGTTGTTCCTGATGGGGAATAAGGATGGATGACTATAAATCTTTAATGTCTTGAATGTCATATGTTTTGTTTGTTTAAATGGGATGTAGGCTCTTTTTCGGTGAGCGAGTGGTTAATGTGTTGTGCTGGTCACTCACCTCAACTCAGTGCTGCCCTGAGGTGTGTGTGTGGTGGTAATTGTGGCTATCTTCTCAGCATTTGTCAGCAAAGACGCATTTGAAGACTCTGCCCAAACAAACAGAGCATTTATTTAAATGGTGACAAATGGTTGCAAGGAGGTCACAACTTATACTCTGACAAACAAACAAACACAGGCCGCCTCCTCCGAGTTCAGCTGCATTTTTGTATTTGATAGAAACGGACGGGGGTGAAGGGAAAGTACCAAGATAACGCTGGACTCAAGAGTCATTGGTTTTGGTATCTGGTCTTGAGTCCTGCCTCTAGATACTACCAGCATTTCCCCAACTCTCAATCCATTCTACTCATTTCCATCTCACTCCCTCTGTGCCTAATCTTCTCTCCCACGGTCTCCTGACTCCAGCCCTGCTACCACAATCTCCTGTCTTCACTCAATACTCTGTGACTGGCTCTCCTGCATTATTCTTTGCCTGTTTCAGCCGTTTCTCTCTTTC
>JAOXYF010000016.1:5184151-5195919 GCA_028565775.1 Sternarchorhynchus goeldii
AAGAGGGAGAGAGAGAGGTGGGAGGGAGGGAGGGAGGGAGGGAGACAGGAGTGGGAAAGAGCGATGTGGAGAAGAAAGATAAAACAGTTGAATTGGGGGAGTGGGAGAAAGAGAGAGAGAGAGAGAAAAGAGAAAGAAAGAGACTGAGGATTAAATACAAGTCAGCTCTTGTCTATATTGCATTGATGCAATACGATGTAAATTGCCATCGTAAAAATACTTCATCAAAAGGTCCTGGGGAGGAAGAGGGTGAGGGTTGGAGAGGAGAAAAAGAGAAACAGAGAGAGACAGACAGAGACAGAGACAGAGACAGAGAGAGAGAGAGAGAGAGAGATTCCAGCAGGCCTGTTTTGGTATGACCGAGACGGGCAGACAGAGTGAGGAGAGCAGGCTGGGCAAATCCCACGAGCAATGGGAGAGAAACTGAGAAAATGCAGGGCGAGAGGACGAATGGTAGGGCAAGAAACCAGGCGACAGGCGAGACGCGCTTGAGACCAGTAAGAGGCGGAGGGAGAAGGAAAAACGGAGAAAAGGAGGAGTGAAAGCAGAAGCCGGCGTACAAGGTTATGCTTTCTGGTGTGCCGCGTGCGTGCGTGCGTGCGACACGTGCACATCCCAGAGTTCCCCTCTGCATCTCTGTCCCTGATTCACCAGCTCTCCACTGAGCTGATGGGGCTTCTGTCCATCAGCGCACGCACATCACAAATCGGGTTACGTTTTTACATCCTGTCTGAAGAGGGACTCCTGATTCTTGACAAAATATTCAATTTATCACCAGGAAGGCTCAGCAAACATGCATGCATGAACACACACACACACACACACACTCACACTCATTCACGCATGCATACACACACGCATGTGTACACTCGCACATGCACGCGCACAGACACTCGTGCAACTCTGTGACAGCTGCGTGAAAATGTCATTGCCCTGAAATGACCTCAAAACCCGAATGACAGCTTTCAGCAAATCCCTGTGCACAGAATCAAAAAGCACATACACACCTATGTGCTCTGTCCCTGCAGACCTCATCAAAACTGGGGCTCCAACCACATCCTGATGAGGAACTTCACTTTACAGTGGACTTAGGAGCTCCCTGCTTGAATCTAGCTGCATTCACTTCTGTTATTATGTTCACTCCATATATCTGTAATTCTATGCCCTTACAATTCTATACCGTTCACTTCCATATTCTGTCAAGTCTGAGTACTGACACCCAACATCAAGCTACACCTAAAATCACGTCCAGTCATCTCCGACACGGCCCATCAGTGAGCTGATTCTTGCCTCCGTCTACTTGAAAACTAAACTGATGTTTGACAAAACGTGAAGCTGGATTTCCACAGCTGTAAACAGAACCCACCTGTCCAAAAGTCCCCTCGCTGGCATACAACAAGACTACAAGCCCCAACCGCGCAGCATTTGAAACAGCCAGTCACCTTGGCTGCCCTGTAGTAGCCCCCCCCCCCCCCAGCCCTGCTCAGTGCCTGTGAGTCAAAACAATATATATTGATTTTCGACCAGGTGATTCAAAGTGGCGACGGAGCTGACGGAGGCATCGCTGTGGCGGAGGTGATGGCTTGGCAAGCGCCCACATTCGAAAGCATGACCGAGCACATGGGGTCGTTGGTGGACAGCAGCATGATTCAGCACCGGGGCAAAGCACAGCGTGGCTCCTAAAGGTTCCTGCCACTCCGCATCCATCTCTGCCTCCTCAGAGCGCCGTCAGTAATCTCAGACGCGGGACTGGTGTGGGCCGGATGAGAACGGGTCAATTGTCATATGGTTCACGTGTCATTCAGTAATCATTACGATGAAGGCCCTCTTCCCTCTATCTGATCATTATGTTCTGCCAATAAGATGTAATCAGACATCAAACCATTTGTTGCCCATTTGTTGTACATTCGTTATATCGAATAGAAGGAGAGACGGAGAGAGAAATGGAGAAGGAGGGAGAAAGAGAGGGATGGTGTAATGGAGGGGGTGGAGGAATCAGCACACACAGCTGGGTGGAGGGACTCTTCCGCAAGCAAAAGTAACTCAAGCAAGTATGGATACGTTAAAGCTGCGCGTTTCTGCATACACAGCCTGAACATGCATCAGAGCGCTAAAGGAACTCTGGAGAGGAGGCGACAGAAGAAGGGAACGGGAGGAGAAACGTGAAAAGAAGAGGAGACAAGGTAGACAACAAGGAACCAGTGAAGTCAGCCGAGCTACAGAGAAAGGAGGAGAGAGAGAGGGAAAGAGGAGGAGCGAGGAGGAGAGAGCGGGAGAGAAGGATAGAGGGAGAGAGGAGTTGAGAGGAGGAGGAGAGGAAGGAAGCTCTTACTCACCACCACTTTGGGACTCCTCTTGGCCTGCACCACCCCTGTGAAGCAGCGGCAGAGGGAGAGAGAGAGGGAGAGCATTAATACCACTCGTCCAGGTCTTAACCTCCACCCAAAAAAAAACAACAAGAGAGAGAGAGAGAGAGAGAGAGAGAGAGAGAGAGATAGAGAGAGAGAGAGAGAGAGAGAGAGCGCACAGAATAACCACAGAGCAGGGTCCTGCAGACCATCGAGTGCACAGCCTCTGAAAGCCAGCAACCGTGCGTGCTAGCTCCCTCCCTCCCTCCCTCCCTCCCTCCCTCCCTCACTTCTTCAGCTTTGTGAGCGGGAGGAGGCGTGGTTATGACGGCAGCCCTCTCCGAGCGCGCCTCCCTGTGGAGGAGCGAGCAGGAGAGGGGGGGGGGGGGTTTAGATGGAATTTGACGGCTCCAAGCGCAGCCTGCCACTCGCGGACGCCGCTGTGCCCTGTAGCACATCCGCCCGTCGCTGGGTGTGTGATATCTGCTGAGGCTAAAGCACATTCTTTCTGTGAGCACACACGTTAAAAACAACTCTCTCTCTCTCTCCGTTATTGCTCTCTGCCGCTCATCAAGATTTGCCAAACCCCCTCCCCCGAAACACTCGCACACCTGAAAGTTCACACCCACCCACCATACATCGTGAGAAATTTGACCAAATGCGATTTTCTCCTCAAATCTGTCCACTTTAGACCACATATACACATTTTACACTCCACAATCAAATATTCACAGAGATCCAGACCCCGTCAGGCTAATCATCATTAATGAACCCTTCTGTGTCCTTCCTCCTGTCTATAACACCCACGCGAAGTGTCAAATGACAAATTAGCATATATGCATGCATGAGTGTTTATGTGTGTATTTTCCTTTACATAAGATCCAAGAGAGCTCACATCTTTATGAATATTCATTTTTGTATTCAAAGCAAGAAGCTAATTTATTCGTTGTTTCTTACTCGTGCACGTACAAAGAACCTGAGGCTAAAACAAAAAAGAGAGAGAGAGAGAGAGAGAGAGAGGCCGCTCCGATACGCCGAGCCGCTCCGAGACGTCAGGCTGTGTACCGACGGCCTCCTCAAACACTAAACATTCCTGCAGCATCTTCTTCCTGAACACACACATCTCCAGCGGTGTGGATCACTCCGAGCGCCAGTCATTAAATGTTAAAACCTGACGCTCTCTTTCTCTCTTCCTCTCATGCTCTGCCTCTCCCTCATCCATCCCTCCCTCCCTCCCTCCCTCTCTCTCCCTCTCCAAGTTCAGCGTTCATTCACTTTATCAGGCTGTGAAGAGGTGATGTCAGCTAATCAGTGCCCTCCACCCCCAAAATGAGTTTAAATGGTTAAGTAATGCATTTTGAGTGGGGGGAAGGGGTGATTGGGTGGAGTGTACCATTGCTTTAATTCTGGGGGTGGTACCATCCCTTTAATTCTGAAGCACCAAAACATCATAATCACAGGCAATGGCACAGACCGAAAAAAAGGGTTGGAGAGCTACAAAACTCCACAAAGTAAAAGCACACAGTTAAGTGCCAACACTCCCTGCTAACGCTCTGAAAGACAGAGTTAAAACCATCTGCAGCCTGAATGAAGTTCATGAGCAGTTCATAAGTTTGTTTGTGTGTGTGTATGTGTATATGCTCAGCATTTGTGTGAGAATTCACTGTAATCAGTAACTAAAGATGAAAACCGCTACAGCTGTGTGTGTGTGTGTGTGTGTGTGTGTGTGTGTGCGTGTGTGTCTGTATGCACCTGTGTGTGTATATATGTCTGTATGCACCCGTGTGTGTTTGCATGTGTCTGAAGAAAGTTGAAATACCATGACATGATTTTCAGGTTGATCAGTAATGTATGTATGTGTATATAGGTGTGTGTGTGTGTGTGTACGTAGTAGTAGTTATGTGGGAGTTCTGTGCAACTCATATGGCCTTGGAAAGACGTCCTGGCCATCTGTCTCCAAGACGTCACCCAAACACACACACACACACAGGTTAAAGTCCACAGCTGTCTCCATTTTACTTCTCCCTCTTCTTTCATTTATCTCATCCCATTTCTCTCCTCTGCTTCCGTCACTCCCTTACCCGCCGTCTCACTCTCCATCTCCCTCTCCCTCTCCCTCTCTCTCATCAACAGATTCCACAACAGCTCCTAGCTGGTTCTCTTCTCGTGACGCGTCTCCACACTGACAGGGCCAACGCCACTTTCCCTGAATCTGCGTGTCTCTCATTATGGTGTATTTACACAACACTGTGGGGTTTTGGGATACACGTCACTACGACACCCTGACAGGACACCGCTACACTGTTCATATCTCACTCAGTTCATCCAGCTGCACCGCCTGTTCAGTCCGACGCTGACTATAGACTACAGAGCAAATCTGTGTTCCTCGTACAGTGTTTTAGTGTGTTAAGGTGGACTTAAATCCTGGTGTTCATTTACCACTGGAGATTTTACTTGTTATATTGTCTGAACTGAACTGGTCTGGTAACTGGGGAACCTCTGGAAAAGTGAGTGGGGAAAAACCCCCCGAACTTTTCTGGTTAAATATGGCAAGGAAATCTGGAACGCTCTGTTTCCCTGTCCAACTCTTTCACTCTCTATCTGTCTCTCTCTCTTTATATTTCTATGTATCTTTTGCTCTCTCTGCCTACTGCAGTGCAGTGGAGCATCGTCATGGAAACAAGGGGGAGGCAAGATGGCAGAGATTTACAGCAGTGCTCTTGGCTGTGTGTGTGTGTGTGTGTGTGTGTGTGTGTGTGTGTGTGTGTGTGTGTGTGAGAGAGAGACAGTACACATGTGCCCATACGATTGTGTGGGTAGGGGTGGGAGGAGGAGCTACAACTCTACAATCAACTCTGACCATGAGAACATTCACTCTCTCACCCTCCTTCGTGTGTGTGTCTCTCTCTCTCTCTCACACACACACACACAGTTGATTGACTACGCCTGTGGCCTTTCTCCACGCCGTTCCTTTTCCCACCAGCATGAATGATGCGACAAGACGGCATGGTCAGTCCTCCTCTCCCTCCCTCCTTCTCTCACCCTGGTCCTCCTCTCCTCTCCCTTCCTCCTTCTCTCACCCTGGTCCTCCTCTCCCTCCCTCCCTCACCTCAGTCCTCCTCTACCTCCCTCCCTCCCTTATCCCGGTCCTCTTCTCCTCTTCCTCCCTCCCTCTCTCACCCCGGTCCTCCTCTCCTCTTCCTCCCGCCCTCTCTCACCCCGGTCCTCCTCTCCTCTCTCTCCCTCCCTCTCTCACCCCGGTCCTCCTCTCCCTCCCTCCCTCTCTCAACCTGGTCCTCGTCGCCAATCCCCTCACCAAGATCAATTAGCACACCACAGGTAGCTAAGCGCTGCATCGCTGAGTGTGTACACTACTGAAAAGCTTAGCCCAGTAATCTTGGAGAGGAATTACTCTGATCGGCAGACCAGTTTTTTTTTTTTGTCTGTTTGTTTTTCAAAATCCAAGGTACATTTAACAGCACAACGGGACTAAAAGTGCAATGCCAACTGAAAACAGTGTCACATCGGCATTGTAAGAGATGGTACTGAGGCACCCTGAATTTCTGATGCCCTGATTTTCTGTTGAATTCATTTTTGTCCTTATACAGGGCGTGTGTGTATTACACATGTATTCTTTTACATTACATAATCCGATGTTTCTGGTCATTGTTTTGCACCAGCATTTTTTCCCCTTAGAGTCTTGAGTTCCTTGTGAATTTGATGCATTCCAAAGTCCTGCTGGCCGATTTCAGGAGCAACAACCTGCTGTCTTGATCATCTTTACTGCAAGAACCAAACATTCTTCAAAAAAATGTTTGGAATGAAAGCAGGATGCTGAACTCATGAACAAGAGCTGGAAAATGTACAAGATTCCAAAAGATACCGTAGTATATTTTATATCCTTTCTATGCAATATTAATACTCTTGCCTAGAGAGCTTTAATGGGTAGTGACTTTGTACTTTAATAATTTAGGTACTATAAAATTGTGAACCCTAGAAACATAAACATGTATACGAGACACAACTTTCTCATACAAAAACAAAAGAAAAATGTTATTTTAATATTTAAACCACCAAGGTTAATTGAAGCAGACTTAATTCAGGATTAATTAGGTTTCTTCATCTAGTTGGGTATTAAACTCAAACACACAGATGGACATGGTGGCAAACGGAGAACTCTGTTCATCTTTAAGCCACAATTAAATTTAAAGTTGCAGTTTTAAGTAGAGCTTTGCAGGCAGGTCAAATCTAATCTCTTTTACACAAACAGTTCATACACCTGCACTGAGACTATGTCTGTGCGTCGAGACGTGAGCAGGGTATTGCACCCAAAGGAAGCCGCTGGGCTGGGTTTCCATGGCAACGGAACAGGCTGTCCACTGCCCAGTCGACCTTGGTGTTTTTGAAGACCAGCTTTGGGGCCCAGACTGTCACACAGGGGCAGAAAGGGAGGGGCTACATGTGACGAGGGTTATATTCTTTACAAATCATACACAGCTTTGCTTGTTTTGCACTTTTTAGATCTGAGGATGCTTCCTTTGTGCAAGATCGGCCGGCCACCCGTGACGGACCCTGAATGAGATGGTCCCAAAACATCCTCCAACACAGACACGGAGAGCCAAAACCAGCCTGAAACTTCCCTCACTCATCTCACTCCCTCGAGATGATCTGAGAAGTCAGACATGCAAGCACACAAAACACACACTCATGCACGCTCACACACAGAGATGCACGCACAGACACTCATGGACACACAAACACGCAAAACACAGATACACACACATGGATGCACACACAAACATGCAACGACACACACTTACACACACACACACTCAACCTGTCTGCAAAATCAAAACACAAGTGTTGGCTGGCTTTTCCCGAACGGCCTTCACTCTCTCGGTTTTCTTTGTTTCTCTCAAGTCTTTCCTATAGCTACATAAGCAAACCTACTCTTATTCACACACACCCACACATCAAACAATAATACAGGGTCGTTCAGGGTCCACTTCACTCTTATTCCAGTGAAGTCAGAAAAGCACCGACATACACACACATATCAAAGCTGAAACTCTCTTTCACTGGTACGTGGAATTATGCATCACCCAGAGCAGAAGCATCTTACTCCTGGAGATCTTCTGCTGTCCAGAGTTTCAGTTGAAACTCCACCACCGTCCTGAAACTTCAAAATTCCCTAAATGCTACAAATAAGGGAATTGACTGTCATTACAGGAGCTAAATTTAGCGAATGACTTCTTTTTGATGGCAGTACACATGCCAAAGCTGGGGTGACCAGTGAGACCTCAGAGTTTCCAACCAACCCTGCACACCATCACAACAGCTTGGTCTTTGTCTTCAAACGTCAGTTGGGCTGCACGTGCAATCATCAGTCACTCCTTTGCCCTGAAGTCTGGACACCCAAGCTTAAGGGGTCCAGATCTCCCCACTGGCCACGCCCCACAACCCTGCCCCCTCACCTCTCTGCACCAGCATGGTGACCTCGGTGCCTCGCAGACACTTGCTGAGAAGGTCCACCACCTGGTTGTGGCTTAGACTCTGCACGTTCCTCTTGTTCACTTCCACCAGGATGTCTCCCTCCTTCAGACCACGGCAGCGCGGGTAGTCCACGATCTGCTTGACGCGTTGGCCGCCGCCCGCCCCCCCACAGTCGGCGATGGTGAAGCCGAAGCCCTTGTCGCCCTTCTCCATGTGCACGGTGATGAGCTCGGGCTGTGTGGCGATGGAGGAGGCCAGGGTGACCACGTCGCTGCCGTACGCCTCGGGCAGGCCGCCGCCGCCTCCGCCCTCCGCCGTGGGGCTGTAGGGCCGGGGCTCGCGGCCAGGCAGGCCCGCCCCCGGCCCCACCCCGGGGCCGCCGGGCCCCGCCCCCACCGGCTGGCCCAGGCCCAGGCCCAGGCCCAGCGGAGGCGGCTCGAAGGCCTCCTGACCGTTGACGATGATGGGCTCCTTGTCGAGGATGGCAACGGAGGTGACCAGGCTGGTGTTGGGGTCGTCGGGGTCGAAGGGCAGCGGGTACCCGCGGCACAGCTCCAGCTGCACAGCCGAGCCGATGGGGATGGACTGAAAGATCTTGACCACCTGCGCGTGGGTGTAGCCCAGAACGATGGTGTCGTTGACGCTGACAATGACATCACCTATGGGAGGAGCAAACACAAATACTGCAAGGCTGCACTAAGCTAAAGACTAATTTATGAGAACTTTAACAGCTCTTCCTTGTATGCGTTTCTATATCTTTTTTTGTTTGTGAATATCTGTGGGTGTGTGTGAACACAAACCCGTCTCCATCTTGCCGTCCACGGCGGCGGGGCCGTCCAGCACAAGGCTTTTGATCTGCAAGAACTCGTCCGGCTCGTCTCCACCCACCACGGTGAAACCAAAACCCCGCCTACTCTTCAGCAGCTTGGTGCTTATAAACGTCCCCTTCAGCTCAGCTGGGTTCCGTGTGAAGAAAGGCTTCCCTCCTGCGCACACACACACACACACACACACACACACACACACAGGCACAGGCACATGCTTGAGATCTGCAATAAAGAGTTTCAAAGACAATAACCCACTGCAATAAACATTTTGCTCCAAATATGTAAGCCAGTGATAGAACAGTAGGTACTTCTTCTTAATTGCATCACTCCTGGTTCCCTGAATGGCTCATGTTTAACGCTGACGTTAGCATAAACGCTCCCTCCAACCCGACTAAGCCAGCGGGACCATGGGAACGCTGTAAGACTAGATCTAACCAATCACCTTTCCTGAGCAGTTTGGAGCCATTACACAAGCATTTGACCACAGGCCCTCATTGTAAAGGTCCTGGCAGCAGTTTGGGGTCCCCAGGGCCCGCCGAACTAAAAGAACTCAGCCGCAGAGCGCCCCCTGCTGTGGGATGAGGGAAGCTCACGTTTCGAGGCAGGGAGGGCGGGGAGGGCGGGGAGGGCAGGGAGCGGCGGTCCGTTCTGTGGGTCTCGGTACGTCTCCAGGTGATTGGGGATGTACGCCGAGATGGGAGCTCCTGCCGAAGAATGCTCCTCTATCCATTCTGTGCGGAGACAACACGGAGGGGAACGGCTCGGTGATCTCTCCAGCCAGCACCATCACGTTCATGTTTTCTTTCAACGATGAGAATGCAAAGGCAGCACAGGTTTCTATAATTTTTGGCGTTTAGCAGAAAGCAGGTGATACATGTGACTCTTTAAGCAGCAAAAAAACAGGCAGGGCATTCTGATAAACACTCGAATTAAAGAACACGTGAAATTGGGGTTTTTTTCTTTATAAACCGAGGCCAATTTAGCATAGCAATGTATGTTAGAGATTTCTGAGGACGTCTCAAATATCAAACGACACCCCTCCCCTGCAAGTATTAGGCCTCTGCCCTGTTGTGGCAGTCATTGTTAAATTTGGTTCAGCAAATTCTACAAGCAACTGACTGTTCTAAAATTCACTTAAATACAGGCATTTCTGTTCACGTCACAACACAACACGACTGCTCAGACTCACCACAAAACTTGTTAAGAAACCATTTCCTAGAAATTGCTAACGTGGTCAAAAGTAAAATGAAAGCTGGAGTTAGCACGTCTCAGCCGTGTAGCTCTGCGCCGCCGCTGCATTCGTTATTAGCGACGTCAGCGGTTCCGTGTGAAGTGTTCCTTTAAAAATGACTTCAGCAGTGTTTATCCACAGCCCTTCAGCCAAACAGTGGAAGCAGGGAGGCAGGTTTTGATGACAGGTGCACAGCAAGCGAGTGGCAGTGGAAGAGAAAGAGAGAGGGAGAAAGAGAAAGAGAGACAGACAGAAACAGAGAGACACACAGAGAAAGTGACAGACACAGAGAGAGAAAGACACATGCTGAAAGAAAGAGACAGAGAGAGAGAGACAGAGACGGACAGAAAGTGAGGGAGAGAGACAGAGAGACACAGAGAGAGAGAGAGAAAAGGGGACGAACCTCTGACGTAGCGCTCACCTTCTGGTGGCTGCTGGTTATCGACCTGCTTTTTACGTCTGGCCTCCAAGACTGGGTTCTCATACTGGGTCTTTCTGTTAATGTGACTGAGAGAGAGATGAGGAAGAGAAAGAGAGGGAGGGAGAGAGAATGGGTGAGTGAGTTATTGTCTTTTTGATGAATGTCTCAACTGAAGTTCTGGTGTGCTAACACACACTCACAAATCCCCACTGTACAATAAAACAGTGAAACACACACACACACACACACACCTTATTATCCATGTTGGGCCCATAGAAAATTAAATTGGGAAAAAGAGTCACAACCCAGGCCCATACTGGTCTGCTTTTAAGATGGAGACCTGCGAGGAAAAGCCTAGGGTACTTACTCGACGTAATAAACACCATACACAGGGTCATCTATCTTCTCCCAGCCTGGAGGAAGTTCTGAACAGGAAAGAACATGAGAAGTGAAATGAACAGACAGATTAAAGAGGCACAAATGATCGTTCAGTAGAAACTAAAATTCATTTTGCTAAACCACTTTTTTGTTGATTTTTTGCTTCATAGGGGTGAAATATTGCACACAGGCATGTGTGTTTAATGAACTTAAAAAAAGAAAAAAGACTGAGGCACCAAATTAGAAGACCTGGAGCACAGACAGTGACATACAACCTGTCTGCCTCTCCTTTATTAAACACACACACACACAGACTATAAGAAATATCGCATAGTCTAGTTACTACACACACACACATTTACACTTCAAGCAAAAACAGTTTAGTTACATTTGTGTAGTTACTGCACAATCACACACGTGCACACAAACAGAAACCCTCTCTCACTCTCTCACTCACTCACTCACTCACTCACACACACACAGTCAGTCTCGGCTATCCCTCTAATTGAGTTATACTACGGCTCAAGCAGTGGACTGGATTGGATTTCAGGTAAAATCGTTAGCGGCCACAGCCTGAACGCTGGCAGACGGACTTCCCTCGGCACGGCGGGTGATGTTACGCGATCCATACTCACACTGAGCGCTTCACTTCAGGACGACGCTGGCTCCCGTTTCACGGGGCTCTCTCTAATTCAGTTGACTCCCAACACAGTGGAGAGGACTTTCCTCTCACAGCAGCAGTATCTAATCGCGCACGTCGTTCAGGCTAGCTCAGTTCCACCCAGGTGGAACTTTTGCCAGGCTACGTAAACGTTAAAACCAATGGAGGACAAAACAATCCTGACCGCAAACCTGTGAAGATCCATATAAAACGGATGCAAACAAAAGCAAGATAACTGCTGGAACTCCAGCTGAACACCACAGGCCTGCAGGAGACTGGCTTTAACTCCAGCTGAACACCACAGGCCTGCAGGAGACTGGCTTTAACTCCAGCTGAACACCACAGGCCTGCAGGAGACTGGCTTTAACTCCAGCTGAACACCACAGGCCTGCAGGAGACTGGCTTTAAC
>JAOXYF010000016.1:5204993-5220392 GCA_028565775.1 Sternarchorhynchus goeldii
CCCCCCCCCCCCCCCCCCCCCCCCCCCCCCCCCCCCCCCCCCCCCGCACACAAGCACAAAACATTCACAAGCACGCGTTCACACACACGCATACAGTGCAGTCAGCCTTAAATGTGAATTTCATTACAAAATCTGATCTGCCGGAGGGGTGGGTGGGTGTAATGGAAGCTGGGTGAAACAAATCAATCAACCGAGCTCGCCAAGATATGCGGGGTGTACAAAGTGGAGTCAGGTTTGTGACCACAAAGATACAGACGCTAAAGATTCTAGAACAGGCAGAATAGACAGGGATCAGCAGCGGGATAAGGCTGATCGTAGCCCAGTATGCTCGTGTTATTTTGGCAGCGAGCAGCCAGTAACCAGCTAAGTAAACATGCTGATGGCACGTTCAACAGTATCATATTTCATAGGCAGATTAGCAACCTGGCCAATATAATACACACCTGTTCACACACCTGCTGAAACTACCCTCCAATGGCCGTTCGGCTCATTCTAACTCTATAATAACGACCAGCCCTAAGGCAAAGTACCACTTTACAGTAGAGCAGCATTACAAACGTGATGCATTACAATGAGACTTATACAAGAAACCAACAATGTGCTATGCCAAATAAAAGTGCTCATAATGACTGAAGTTCAAATGCTATATGTTGTGTAAAATGGTTAAAGGAATCAAGTTAACTGCAATTTATCTACAGTTGTTTAAGGACACACACACACAAAAAGACATTAATTGCACATCTGAAGTATTCCAACCAGTTTCTGCAGACCGTGGTGGGTGGTGTCTTCAGCTTTCCCAAAGATTTCTCTTGAACATGCTCCAGTTACCCATATTTTAATATTCGCTTATCGCTTATCAAAATTCATGATGTTTCTGTTACTTTACAAGAGCATAAGTGTGTGCCGATTCTTGGTTAGTCAGGACACACTGGTGAGGCAGTTTGGGAAAACAAGAAATGAACAGATTATGCCAGAAGGGAAGTATTGCCCATTACTACATACATACTAATATCAGGGGTTTGGTTTGCTGTTAGTGGTTGAAGAATTCCCTCCTGGGTGTCCACTCCAATCCCACAATCACACGAGACAATCAGCTGATGCCTCCACATGAATTCCCAGCAAACAGCACAACAAAAGCAACCAAACAACATTGCAGCAAACAAACAAAAAGATTTCCTTTGCATCAACATATGATGAGTCTGTGTAAGTCAGCGGTACTTAAAGTGGCAGGTTGAAGACCTGTCATACAAGAACGAGTCAAAGCACATAGTGTGATCATAGCATGGTGCTGTAATCCATGCTGCAAAAGAGGACTGAAATCAAAGAACGCTAGAAAACACACACACACACACACACACACACACACACACACACATATATACATGCTATAAATAGCAGAATTTGAGAGTTTGGGAAACCCTGATGTGACCTACATCTCCAACTACACAACACAGCATTCTGGGAAATTGAGTTTTCCCACAGTAACAGACACTGATGTGACTTAAAAGATAACTATCAGAGTAATCAGATTTTGAGTTACTGGATGACTCCTGCTGGGCTTTACCCAAGGCCTCAGTAGTGGTTAAAGCCCACTGCCTATCAAACATCTCTGGCTCAATTTCATTAAAATGTCTGTCAGGAAATAAACCACTGATTAGAGGTGACTCTGAGTATCATCTCTGATGTTATCTGATTGTGAAAAATTATGTCCCTTCTGAGGAAATCATGCAGGCTCTTTCAACCTTGAGATTATTCTCTGTGGTCACAGTCACCTGTTCAGTCAGTGTAATGCAACACTGTTTGGTTCGAAGCTGGTGATGGAGAGTCTACAGAGCTATAGCACACAGATGTGCTACTATTTTACATCTGCAAGACCAGCAGCACCAAACTGTTGGGTCTCAGTGAGGTCATAATAAAAGCTCTCAGACACTTCACAGTGAAGGCTGTTTGCAGGCCTAACTCAGGGTTACATCTAGAATGACTTATGCTTTTTTTGGATTTCTATTTTATCTACAGCAACCAAGTTTCTAAAGAGAGAGAGAGAGAGAGAGAGAGAGAGAGACATACTTGGCTTTCCCTCTGAGATGAAGCTGGCTAAATATTTGATTAGTATGACCCACTGTGTGCGCGTGTGTGTATGTGTGTGTGTGTCTGTGGGACCGTGTTCTGGAAGTGCTCCATGTCTCTGCGTTCAGAACTGCAGGTGGCAACACCGATGAACTACGCATGAATCACTGCTAGTTTTATGCAAATCGCGTCGCCTGCAGGGATCTTGTGCTGGGACGGTTCTGTGCAAGACAATCTCCACCGTCGTTCTGAGGTCCAGAAGAACAGTGCGTTCACTTCTGCTGTGAGAGCATGCGCAGGCTGTTTGAAACACACTTACATGCACACACATGAACATGCACACACACACACGGAAAAATGCCACACGTCAGCCTGCCACTGAAGACGAAGGCCATCATAAGAATTGGACTCCGTTCCCGCATGCCCGATCACACGTGGGCAGAGGCCTCATTTGGAACACCATTAGCAGAGCTGTTTACGCCACTGGAGCGGCACCATAATGCCCACGATCCTGCCCTTCACACCCCGTTTGCCCCGTCCTTACCACCCCAGCCGCTCCACAACGAATCGTGCTTTTCCAGCAAAACTTGTGCAGCACTGAGAACTAATTGCACCCCCGACCACTTTCTGACATCGACAAGCATTTACAGCAGGAATATTCCAGACGCCATTCCCTTAGAAGGCCCCAGAGCATCTTCTCACAAGCGAGAGAGAGAGAGTGAGAGAGAGGGAGGGAGGAATGACACGAAGGCTCCAGCAAGCGAAAGACTCTTTAGCTTGGAAGGCAGTTGTAGGAATGTTTTGACTCCACGCCTCTGCCCTGGATAGTCAGCTGGGAAAGGGGCGTGTCCAGCGCATCACATCCTCCAGGCACTGCAGATGTCACATGAAGGCACCGGGCTAGATGAGGACGGATGGCTTCTGCCAAGCACAAAGCTCCTTCTAGCCTGGGAGATCAGCTGATCCTACTTCGTGTTGTGTTTAATAGCCAACATGGTTATCTGGATTCAAAACAAAGAGGAAATGGATGTGATTTATAGAGGACATGCCCGCTCTAAGTGGGAGGAGCTCTAATCAATGATTCAGTGAATGTAAAAATGTGTGTTGTATTGTGAGAAAACAGAGCACAGAAGCAGGTGTGCACAAACACACACACACACACACACACACACACACACACACACAGACACACACACACACAGTTCTGCAATGGGAAGGCATGAGCATTAATCAGTTTTATGGCTGCAGAGCTTTGCTCCCCCACCTCAGTTTTTTTTCCTTTAAATCTCCACATCTCACACACTAGCGCACGCAACCACACACACACACAGACACACACACTACTGTCTTGCCTAGTACAGCATACAAAGCTCTAAACAACAAAACCTCATATATTTCACTATTACCTGCTTTTAATCTGTTTTTATGTATGGCTCCTTTTATACAATCTTATTACAGATGCTATTACATAGAGGGAGGTTGTCCAGCCTATGAATTAGAACAGGCAGGTGTTCTATGTATGAAAAACACCTATAAAATCTGATGAAATCTGCAAATCTTGTGCCTCTGCACCTTGTACTTAATACTTTATCGGTTGTTTTGTCATCAATAGAATGATCAACATATCAATATTAAATTTAGATGTACATTAAATTATCTGATTTTTTCAAGAGGTGAAATTGAGATCAAATTAAGGGTCAAATGCTTTATTCAAAGTTCAGGAATATTTTAGTGTGGAGACACTGTGTTGTTAGGAGTACCTTAATGTGGAATTTTTATATCAATGGAATACATTAATACCATATAACCATAACAGGTTACCCAATGCATTAAGAGTTAGATGTTTTATGTTTTGTCAAGAGAAACCAATATGAACCACACACCTAGTCTGTCTTTATATTTCTTTTGGTGTTTTAAGCCATGGAAAGTCTAAACAAATAACAACAAACAAGTAAACAAACAAACACACACACACACACACACACACACACTCTTGACTGCTAGCAGTTGCATCTTAGCCTAGTACCCTTAGATTCACACGTGCACACATGCGCAAAAGCTCCCACACGCGCGCACACACACACACACACACACACACACACACACACACACACACACACACACACACACACACACACACACGCTGAGCGGAGACGAGGTGATATCTGATACCCTGTCATGTGCCTGCTGTCAGGGGCTGTGGGAGGCTGCTGCTCATGGTTGTCTGACCAAACCAAGCCAGACAGCTGCTGCTCTAACCCCCCAGTGCCTGCTTAAAAAAAAAAGAGGGGGGGGGGCTGAACTCAGACCAGCGTACAACTTACACATGCTTCACTCCTGTGCATCATGTAGCCTGTTATGCTCTTATCAAGGCTCGTCGGTTCACTCTGCATTATAAGGTGTGTGTGTGTTTGTGTGTGTGCACATTTGTGTTGGGTGTATCAGTCAATGTCATATAAAGAAGACTGTCTTAATGTAGCCTGCCATAGAAAAGCAACATGAATGACATAGATATAAATGTTGAAGAAACATTTCAGTGGATAAATAGAAAGATAAAAGAATTGGATAGACAATACTGTACACACATGCGTGCGTGTACACACGCACACCACAACTGTTTTTGCTCCTATAGCTCTGGTGAACATTACATCATCATTACATCATCATTACATCATCACATTCAGAAAACTTTCTAGGACAAACGTGCAGCAAAAGGAGAAGCTACAGGAAGATGGAAGTGCTGTAGTCAATAGAGGATGAGAGGGGTAGAGAGAGAGAGAGAGAGAGAGAGAGAGAGAGAGAGAGAGAGAGAGGGGAAAAAAGAAAGGGAGAATAATAATATGAGAAAATGAAGAGAAAAAGAAGAAAAGGTAGCGAGAGCTTTCACTAAGATGCTGAAAAATATTCACACAGGGAGACGAGGACTCCAGAGTACACACACACACACACACAAACACACACAGGGAAAGGAGAAAGTACACACACACACACACACACACACACACACACACACACACACACACAGGGAGAGGAGGACTCCAGAGTCTGCAAACCAATTACTGAATCATGAACACACACACACACACACACACACACACACACACAAACACTTATTGAACTTCACTTTAATGCTTGTCTAAAGCTCACCTCTGGATGTCCTATGTGATGCATAAATCTCTCTTATACTCACTCACATACAAACACACACACCAATTATATACACAGTATGGAATGATAAGCAACTTAGTACCAAAACAAATCTACAAGGATGATATGAAGATAAGAGGACGTGATCTCAAGGTGTATATGGTGCACAGAAACTGTGGTCAGCATCAAATCTGTACACGCACCCCTCACCCCCTGCAACCTAAATGGGTGTTAGCATGCTATTGAAGCTGAGCAATATATTGTTTGTTAATTGGTATTGCGATATCACTCCCATCCACCAATACTGAAATCGCTGATTTCAGACTACCGTACAGAGCTCTCTAACACATATAATTTCCTCTTTTGGGCTGTGTACATGTTAATCAGTCTCAGACAGTATAGTTTAGCACTCTCTGTGATGATTAATTATGGTAAGTGCAAATAATTCTATTAAAATTAATACAAACCAATGTTTATTCATATCATATCTAAAGTTGACCACTATCTGTTCATTACATAACATTACATTACATAATATATGTAGCAATATAACTGCAGTATAGCATTTGTCTCTACGTAGTATGAGGTTTTCTGAAGTTGGCTAATAAGTTAGATGTAGTGTACCAGTGAAACCTGACACCACAGCATTCCCAATTTTAATAAAATCTTATGAGTACAATAATAATAATGTTAAATAGTATTAAACAGTTCAAGAAAGAACCAGGAAAAAGTAATGCATAAAGAATTGAATCCAATATACTATCAGCTATTTGCTATTATTCAGTTTTAGTTTGATGGTTGCAGGAGTGTGACACTGTAGTGTGTAATTTAGAGGCTCTTTACAACCGTCTTTTAAACAGAGTAGTGCAGACTGCTTTAATGTGGTACAGACTGCTTTAATGTGGTGCAGACTGCTTTAATGTGGTGCAGACTGCTTTAATGTGGTATAGACTGCTTTAATGTGGTGCAGACTGCTTTAATATGTTGTAGGTTGTTTTAATCTGATGCAGACTGCTGGTCAATATTTGTTGAAGTACTGATGTTAGCCACAATATCTTCTGAAAAACATCTCAGAACACAATGTATCGCAAAATCAATAACGTATCATATCTCCCACCTCCACTAACCGCTGATAAAGAGCTGGAGGCCAGCTTACAGAAACATGCAGATCTGGAAGGCAGATTGCTTCCCTTTGGTGTGGACCGCTGTACTGTGATGCAGACTGCTTCACCTATTATGCAGACTGCTTCACCTGTGGTGTAGACTGCTTTAATGTGGTGCAGAGTTGCTTTAATGTGGTACAGACTGCTTAAATTGGTGCAGAGTGAGTTAATGTGGTGCAGACTACTTTAATATGGTAGAGACTGCTTTAATGTAGTAGACTGCTTTAATGTGGTGCAGAGTGCAGTGCTTTAATGTGGTACAGAGTGCTTCAATGTGGTGCAGACTGCTTCAATATGGTGCAGACTGCTTCACCTGTGGTACACTGTTTTAATGTGGTACAGACCGCTTCAGTATGGTGCAAACCGCTTCACTATGAGTCACACTGCTTCTAGTAAAACATACTGAAAGGTTGCATTCTGATTCTGCAGCATATTACAGGTCAGAGTTAGCCAAAATGGGGTTGGTTGAGCTTGAGGCTCAGAGGAAAGTTTGAATCATTTCACCCCTTCCTCACTGTTGTTGTGAGGAAATAAAATACTTGGCAGAACTCAGGTTGTGCAAATGCACAATACAACTCAGAACAGATGAACACAGATAAATGGTTGAGTTTTCTTAGAGAGCCCTCTAACTGATGAGGCCTGCTGATAAGGACTCACTGTCTCCTGCTCTCTCCATTTTCTTTACTTCTCCCTCTCTCTCTCTCTCTCTCTCTCTCTCTTTTTCAGGACTTATTCAGTAGATCGCTCTCCAGCTGAGCTCGTCCAGAAAGGCGGCTGGACAGAGATCAACGACAGACCAGACTCACATTCACACTCATACACACACATTCACATATACACACATGCGCACACACAGGCGCACACACTCAATGGATCTGTTCACAACAGGCCTTTTCTTTTAACCAGTGCCACCACATTCACAGCTGAGCCGTTGCTTTCTTTTCCAGCTCACTCACTCACTCTCTCTCTCTCTCTCTCTCTCTCTCTCTCTCTCTCTCTCCTTTTCATTTTCTGGGGCGTGCTGGAAAGGAAGGTTGGGGGGTGGAGAATGGTTGGGGGTGTGGAGCATGGTAAAAGATGGAGAAGAGCCACGAATGAGGAGAAAAAGAACAAGAGAAAACACAGCCGAATGCTGAATTCTTCACCAAACTGAGGCCAACTCCATTCACTCTTTCTCTGCATCTCTCGTTTTCACAATATCTCTCTGTGTCTCTCTTTTTCTCAGTCTCTCTCCTTTTGTACCAACACAGGCACCAACACACGCACCAAACGCAAGCACCAAACACAGGTACCAACACATGCACCAACACACACACCAAACACAGGCACCAACCACAGGCACCAACCACAGGCACCATACGCAGGTACCAAACACAGGCACCAACCACAGGCACCAACCACAGGCACCATACGCAGGTACCAAACACAGGCACAAACACACGCAACAGAGCACATGGCTGCTCTGGTGAGATGACATGGCTCTGGACACACAGATGCATGGGTCTCTCTCACTCTCTATATCTCTCCCTCTCTTCCTCACACACACACACACACACACACACACACACACACACACACACGTCCTGGCAGTTAACCCAGGAAACAGTTACCTTTCTGATGGTAGAGCTGCCTTCAATCCTCTAGTCTCTCACTAATCCCACTAACACGTGGATCTAGCACACACACACACACACACACACACACACACACACACACACACACACACTCACACACTCACACACACACTTTAGTTCAACGATGTTCCTTTGGTCTTTTCTCTCTCACTCTTTCTCAGTGTTTTCCTCTCATTTTAATTTTATCCTCAGTATTGACATACTGGAAGGAAACTTGCATGTGCACTTTTTTAATCAGGTGTGAGTGCATGTGTGTACAGATGTATATGTGTGTGTATGTATACATACCTCAGTCATTGTGACCTATGAAAAGGTGTAGCAAGCTTCTCACACTTCACCACTCTTGCAGCTCCTCATAGATTAAAATTGATCACCCAATAATCAATACCTCAGCAGGGCAGCCTGCAGGAGGACATCTTAAACAGGTCTTACACTACTGCTTAGGTCAGTATTAACAATCCATTCCCTATGGAACCCATGTCTAATTCCAGCCCCACGGAACCTGCATCTAATCCCAGCCCCATGGAACCTGCATCTAATCCCAGCCCCACTAAAAAGGCATGTAATCCCTGCCACACAGAAACAACATCTAATCCCAGCCACAAAGAAGCCTGTGTCTAATCTCAGCCCTTTTGATGCCGGTATCTAATCCAAGCTCCATGGAACCTGCATCTAATCCCATTGATATAACATTTAATTCCAGCCCCATGGAACCAGCGGTTAATCCCAGCCCTGCAGAACCAATGTTTAATCCCAGTCCCACGGAACCAGCATCTAATTCCAGCCTTACAGAAACTGCCTTTAATCCCAGCACCAGTGAATTAGCATCTAATCTGAGCCCCAATGCACCAACGTAAATTTCTTGCCCCACTGAACCACCTTCAATTTAGCCATGGTAATGCTCAACAGAGCAAAATATTCCAGCTGGAATGACCATGTAGATAGTGTATACTAAGGCACGTGTAGATGGTGTGTATATATATGTATGTGTGCATGTGTGTGTGTGTGTGTATAGAGGAAAGGGCATGCCTGATCCTTGTTGTGGACTGTCCAGCTTGCTGACTAGAACGTTTTACATCATACCACAGCCACAGCAAAGAAAAGTACCAACACACACACACACACACTAAACCTTACTTGCAGTATTAGTTGAAAGGAATGTTAGAAATGGGTCGCACATACACACATGCATGCACGCACACACACACACACACACACACACACACACAGTGGAGCCTAAAAGAGGAAGGCTATAAAAAACTGGGGATTATATTTTTAGATGGCAGGTTGGTTAGAGACACTCCTTCCTCATAATCCTAATGACACACATATCCGCTGATACACGAGTTCCACCACATTACCAAGCTCCTGCCGATGCTGAACCAGAAACCTCACTCAACCCAGACCGTGTATGTGCTGAGGATACTCTGGTTCAGATGGACTTCAGTGGGGTTCCTCTACTGTGCAATCAAAAGGGGGGAAAAGCATATTAAATGTTTCTAAATAAATCCTTCTTTGTTGGCCTTAGGACTTTGTTGGTTAGTTAGGAGTGTTATTTTGACTATTTAAATCAAGGTCAGGTTGGGGGCGGCTTTTCTCCTGCATAAAAACACATGGGCACAAATGCTCGCACATGCACCCTTAAAGATCCCTCTACAGACCAGACATCCGACCCGCTCAGAGGGCCCCGTCTCCCACGGTAGCATGCCGATATTTGCCGGATTATGATCCCTTCGTCAACCCACTAATCTGGAGCTCTTGACACACTTCCGTGTGTCACACGGAATGGCACAATGGAGATTCCATGGCACAATGGAGATTTGAAATTATTGCCAAGTTTTTTGTGTGTTTTATGCACACTCATGTTCACACTGAGGAAATGGGATGTGGTAGCACACATGTTAAAGCCTTTCTCAGGACCTGATAGGACAGAATGGGAAATGACAACAGCCTATTGTTATAGGCACCTAAAATACTATTTCCTGAAAACCAGTGATTAATATTTGACATGTCAAGAGCCAATATCCTCTCTCAGAGAGAGGGGGGGGTGGTTGGTCTGTTCACATTGTTATTCTTTACTTTGCTTCCTCTGAACAATTTCCTTCCTTTTCGTTGTATATGAAAAAGATAAATCCTGTAACCCAGTTCTACCCAATCAGCATCTCTGGCAAACACTACTACAGTTCTGGCAAATGCCTGTACCAAAACACACACACACACACACACACACACACACACACACACACCAGAGGCCTGGAGACGGTGGTTAGTTCCTGGAGCACGGGATGAATGCTGGTCGTTAAGTACTAAAAAAGCACCCTGCAATGCAGTGAGTTTCACACACACACACACACACACACACACACACACACACAGCGACACAGACAAATGACACACACAAATGCACGCACACACATGCACAGGTACACGTGTGTGTGTGTGTGTGTGTGTGTGCGCGCGTGCACACACACACACACACACACACACACACACACACACACACACACACACACACACAATGTTCCCCCAGAAAGACTCCTTTGTTTTGGAAGCATCTGGACCTGACCTCTACTGAGTGTGCCACAATAACCACAGCTCCCCACTCTCCCCTCCTCCTCTCCTCTCTTCCTCTCCCCCACTCTCCCCTCCTCCTCTCCTCACTTCCTCTCCCCCACTCTCCTCTCTTCTCCTCCTCTGCCCCTCACTCAACCCTCATTCACAAACATCCCTGCTTCCCTCACCTCACTCACTCTCGTTCTTCTTCCCCATTTTACCATCTCTCTCCTACCCCCCCCCCTCTCTTCAGTTGGAAGCAGCAGCCGGCTGCTCCATGTCGTGAAAAGCTCTCTGTGTGCCACTGGGCCCTGCACAAAGCCCCCTGATGAATTAGATAAATGTGTATGTGCGCGTGTGCACGTTGTGTGTATACGAGAGACAGACAGACACACACAGAAAAGAGAGAGGGAGAGAGAGGGAGAGAGAGAGCAAGCACTGGCCATCTGTCCTTTAGGAGCTGAACATGCCTGATATTCTTCTTTCGCCCTCTTACCCTACATTCCTCTTCACTCTAGCCCCACCCACCCACACACCCTCCTCTTCACTCTAGCCCCACCCACACATCCTCCTCTTCACTCTAGCCCCACCCACACACCCTTCTCTTCACTCTAGCCCCACCCACACATCCTTCTCTTCCTCCTCTTCATCTGTTTGCTTCTGTCTTGAGCAACACCCCCCCCCCCTCCAAATGACAATGGGGTAAAATGTGTACGAGACTCCAGCTACAGCTACAAACACAGTGAAGGCAAAATATTTGCTGACTAGTGAGAAACTCGAGGCAGAAGATCTCACACACGCACACCCAAGCAAGCCGTTGTCTTATCGGCAGGCATCTAACACTTGTTGGATGAAGATCAGACCAGAGTGGGTTTAAACCTGCACTTCGATTCCCTAGGCATCCTGCATGTAAGATTCTTCACGTAAGTCCATCTATGTTTACACCAGAGTGAACACTCTTGCTGGTGTACATTCTAGTCTTCGTTCTACTCCAGTCCAAACAGTGCAAGGGTTCATGAATCAGACAGGGTATGATCACGTCCAGTAGATGCAGTGTTATGCGATGGTTGGTATGGCACCGATGCTAACAGATCTACGTCCTGTTAAATGTCCTGTTAAATATCCAAAGCATGTACTGGGATGTGCTGCTGGGATCTGTCCTTATATCAGCTGTTGGGATCTGTACTGGGATCTGCAGTTGGGATCTGTACTGGGATCTGCTCTTGGGATCTGTACTGGGATCTGCGACAAATGTTAGTATTGGCATATCCTGAGCACACAGATCTACACAGATCTAAATCAATCTTAGGGCTTAAACCCCAGTCTTACTGCACCAGAACTGCTGCCGTTTCCATTGTGATGTAGATATGATGCAGATATGATGACGCAGCGTTTACAGTGCAAACATTGACCGGTAACATTTCCAAAGGCAGCCTTGGCAAAATAAACATTAACCCCAGACCTCTTCCAAAAACCATCTGTAGTCCCCAGGCCAAGCTAATGCCTAACCATCTGAACCCAAAATGCTAGCATGGCTAACAGCTAGTGGAAGCTAGTGGGGCTCAGTCCTATCTACATAAAGATGATTGGCCTTCTATTGTGTTACATATTGATATTAACATGTTCAAAATACACCTGTAAAAGGCTGCCATGGCCTTTCTGCCAGACGGTTGGTTCCCTGGCCCACACTCATCCTTCTAACCAGTGGTTATGTCCACATATTCCACCACTACTATGGTTTGTAAGGTGCCATAACACTTATTAGCACAACGAGCTCTAAAGGAGAAGCGACACTGTTCTGGTTGATATTATACTCCAGCAATCCATTCGATGGAAAATTCAACTGAAACAGCATGTGATTTAGTATTTTTCTTTCCGTATTTTAACCCCACACCAACAGACACCCTCAACCCCACCCCCCCATCAGAGATTTCCTCAGATACAGACAAGACCCAGCGTGTGCTGACATGGATTACACAAAAACAGACTTCATCCAGCCTCAGACTACGCCGCAGCCAGCCCAGCCGTGGCAGAAAACGGGCACTTCCAATCCACGAACCCTCGCTCTCTCGGTCCACCGGCCGCTCACGGCACCTCACCAGCCTCTACCCGCCACACGCACACATAGTGAAACAGACAGTCGCGGCTAGCGCATCCTTCACCACAACAACACACACGTTCGACACGGCCGCTAGCACACCTAGCCAGATAACATACGAACCTTCATCCAACCGACGGAAGCTCCATCTTTATTACTCAGCTGCCCCCACCCCCCAGTCTCCGTTTGCTTGATCAGAAAAGCCTTCGCCAACCCAGGTTTGACTGGAGCCCAGCGGTTTCACCACCTCAGCCCAGCCTTCAGTAATCTACAAGCGCTACACCATGCAATCAGACAGCAGTAATCCTACATCCTCAGACCCACCAGGCGATGGAGCCAGGATTTCCAGAAAGAAACAGGAGAGCAGAAATTGCCCTAGCTAGCCCCGAACACTGCACCTCAACACAGAGACACCCAGAGTGGAAGAACACCTATTTTATCATCTGTCGAGGGGAAAAAAAGCAGTTAAAAGAAGACGAGAGGGGTGGGTGGGGGTGGGTGGGGGTGAGGGGGGTTAGACTTGCCTGGATGTCGAACCGGAACACAGCAGTGTGGTCTCCACCGGCGCACACGCGCATACACACTCGCGTTTGTACGCACTCACTCTCTCTCTCCCACACACACACATACACACACGCGCACACACACTCGCCTGAGCGAGTGCGCGCTCCTCTCCGATCAAGCGGTAATCCTCTCTTTGTGTCAGCAGCTAGCAGAAGAAAACGTGTTCCACACAAAGATCCTTCTCTCTCAAAACAAACGGGATGGGGAGAGGATGGGGGGGAGAGAGAGAGAGAGAGATAGAGAGAGAGAGAGAGAGAGAGAGAGAGAGAGAGAGATGTGCAAAGGGGAAAGAGAGGAAGAGAAAGAGAGAGAGCGGGAGAGCGATGGAGAAAGACAGAGGCAGCAAAAGGGAGAGAGAGAGAGAGAGCAAGAAAGGAGGGAGAAAGCGAAAGAGCGAACAAAATGAGTGTGAGCAAGAGCGGGAGAGGGCTGGCGGTCGGCAGAGGATTTGAAGAATGAGAGAGCAGGGGAGGTGGAGAGAGAGAGAGATCAGGTGGGGGGAGGGAGAGAGAGGGAGAAGGAGGGAGGGAGAGAGAGAGGGAGAAGGAGGGAGGGAGAGAGAGAGGGAGGGTTAAGAGGGATAAGGGATAACTGCTGTAGTAGGTAACAGCAGCTGGGAGGACTGAAGAGAATGGAAATGAAGGGACAGTGAGAAAGAGACAGAAAGAGAGAAAAGGGCAGAGAGAGAGAGAGAGAGAGACAAGGAGAGAAACAGAGAGACTTTCCCTGTCACTGACTGACATTTACTGCACAGTGTAACAATGGCCATCTGTGGAGCAGGATACACACACAGTGTAGACGGATTCACACAGAGTGTAGACGGATTCACACACAGTGTAGACTTGCCGCGGGATACACATGCACGCAAGCGCACACAGAAACACAGACACACATGCTGCAGAAGCCTCTGGATAAACTGCACCAGCAAGCACCTGTTTGCTTCTACCAAGAGCAGCAATGGACACATAGAGAGAGAGAGAGAGAGAGAGAGAGAGAGAGAGAGAACGACAAGAACACATGTGAAGGAAGGAAAACAGAGGCAGTGCTCCCTCAGGCCAGAGTGTAAGATGAGAAAAGAGGGCAAACAAAAGAAGACAAAGGCATCAGGACAGCATGAAGGGAAAAAGCAAAACACTGGGCTGAGAGGCTGCAGGCTGTGTGTGTGTGTGTGTGTGTGTGTGAATCAGAATTTTGTATACATCACAGCCAAACACAAGTTTTGAGGAGCAAAAAATCTTCATGATGGTTAATTTAATACTTGATTACTTTTTCTTGTTTCAGGGCCCCTGGAGCAACTTCATTGAATCCTTCATCCTGTAATCCAGAAATCAAGACACTTCTGCCACATTGAAATTTGCACACACACACACACACACACACACACACACACACACACACACTCATTCAGTACGTTCCAACCCCCCACCATTCTGCCACTCGGCAAGACATCAACAACAAGGAGACGTCAGTCTATTGTCCTCTGTTCTTTGCAAATGCAAAACCCGTTGGAGCCAATAACTCTAGGGGCCCTAAAAGCACACACTCAGTCCCTTGAGTGTGCACTCCGTTTGACCTAGGTCTGCTTGGTTGAAGTCAGAAGGGAAGATATGAAGGAGCTGAAATGCAGCTGTGCACCTCCATCTTGTCCTCCATTCTGCAGCATCACCAGTGAGGCACACAGCCCCTAGCAGACACACACACACACACACACACACACACACACACACACAAACCTGCTGCTCTTAAAGGGCCAGTACTACATTTCTTTCTCATCCTAGAAAACACTTAGGATAACAGCATAGTGATGATGGTGTGTGTGTGTGTGTGTGTGTGTGTGTGTGTCCGTGTGTGTGTCCTATAAGAAGGTCAACCTCTGGTCAGTCGCTGTTATGCAAAACAAAACTCTGAGGCAAAACATATATGCAAAAAGTAAAACAGATTCACCTGAGGGAGGCTACACAGGCCTTGACTCTGAAGCCCATTCTGGGTTTTTGTGTGTGTGTGTGTGTGACTGCAGCAAAAAGATTCCCTGGTGAGTTTATGTATTTAATAAAAAATAAAAACAGAAAGGTCAGACAGTGTGGTGTATAAAAACTAATTTGACATGTGAGAGTGAAATCATCCTTGTAGTAATGAAAATACAACACCCACCCCCCATCCACCCCCACACCAC
>JAOXYF010000016.1:5247750-5269472 GCA_028565775.1 Sternarchorhynchus goeldii
TCAAAAATATTTACTGGCAGTTTCTTGAATGGAACTATGCTTACATACTAAAAACCCAATAAAAAGAGAACAGAAGAAGTCACCCTGCCCAGCAGCCAAGCTGTTTCGGACGTCTATAAACCTGAACTGTTGCAGTGGTGGACAGCGCTGAAGCAAAGGACAGGTACACTGCAGGCAAACAGAAAACCATGAAAGTAAAGACTACTGAAACAACTCCTGAATTCTTCCATGAGGCTTTCATATAGTCTACAACCGATTTAGCAGAATAAGATTTTCATAAATGACAAAATGAACTGCTTGGGACAGTGACTTTGTATCTTTCCAGTAGTCACTCCATGGTACAGATACCTATCTGAAAGTCACCAGGATTTGTTTGGAGGAGACGGCAATTAAAGAGATTAAAGACATATCATCCACAATCCATCTGTCCTGCAATAGTGTACCTGAATTATCACTAAATAACAGGGAACCGCCAACGAGCCACCTGGTTTGGAAAAGAGCCACCTGGTTTGGATAAATTAGTCAAACCTTGGACTGTCACTAAGAAATGTGAGACCTGAGAACAGAATTCATGATGCCCAGATCACAGATCCTTATAAACCACTAGATCTTGAAGATGGGTACTGCAAGACCACGATGCTCTTTGAGGAGGAGGCTTCCTGCAAAGCTGAACACACTAATAAATGCGTGAAAGTGAGAGAAGACAACACCAGTACTATTAAACTCAAACCTCTCCAATCTGTCTTTTCTGATACACTACTACACATTTCCTTTATGAACTTGAGGAATCAATAAAAAGCAATTTACTGAAATAATAAGCATCATGATTACTTAATTAGCCCCATTAATTCTTGGCTCACATTTTGGCACAGAAATATATAGGATCTAAATTTAAAGGGAGAGAAAAGGGAGTTTAGCATTCTTTCTAATTAGTGATCAGTTAATGAAGGAGAATTTAAGCTCGATTCTTTGATTTCCTAATTAAAATACAGGCAGCTGACTTAGTGAAAATAATATGCTATTTAAATGTAATTTAAATCTCAATATACAGTACCTTGAAAACCACTATCACAATTTTTATTTTAATTTTGTTTTAAACTGTCACACGAGCAAGTTATCAGAAAAGGGTGAAAAATATAAAGAATAAAAAGCTGAAGTAACCTTTCATATGTGTTCATAAGTATTCGTTCTCTTTGGTCAACACGGCATTACACACCGACATTGACTTTTGTCCCTTGCAAAATTTTTCAAGCTGGATCAGGCTAGTTGGAGCATGCCAATGGACAGCAAATTTGTGGTCTTACAACACACTTTCAGTTGGCATATGGTCAGATTGTGACTGGTCCACTAAAAAAAATCCATTTCCTTCTTTTGAAGCCACTCTAGTGTTTTGCAACGCAGTACACTGTCCTGTTGCATAAAGTTATTCCCCTGGGAAAAGTAAGCAGATTTTGGCTTAGGACATATGTAATGTTTACCATTCATCTGCCCATCCGTCTTGACAAGACCAGCATCTACTGCAGAAAAACATCCCCATAATACCACTGTCCATATTTTATTTTCATATTTTACAGTGTGAAAGGTTTTATTAGTCTGGTGTTCAGTGTTTGAACATTGTACATACCACCGCATATTTGGACCAAAAGGTTTTGCTATATTCTCATCAGACCACAAGAGCTTCACAAAACAAGTTCTCTGTGGGTGGTGATATGTTTGGTTTTGTATCGAGGCCTTGTGATCTTCCCATAAAGGTGTTTTCTGGAGAGAGTCTTGGATACTGTCATTCCATGTTATTCCTGCCACAGCCACCACATTGTAACATTCATCAGAAAACAGGAGGCTAAAAGAATGCAGAAGTGGATAATCTCACCTTATTTAAGATGCTAAATTAACAGATCCATGCAAAATGGAAATGTCAGAGAAAGGGATAAGTGATATTATCAAGTGATACCACCTTAATACTGAAACTTTCTACCAACAATAAGCATAATTTGGAGATAACCTTTGATCCAGGAAGTGGAAGGCAGGAAGCAAGTGTAATGCTGCAGTTTATGACCTCATTCATGGATGAAAGCTCACACACTGTTTCACACTGTCCACAATGTAGAAAAACACACACACACACACACCCCATAATGCATTGCAAATGATAAAATACCACATATGTCTTGTTGAAACTGCAACACTTCTAAGGTTGCAGAGAGAACACTGAAAACTGTAGGAGCTTTTTTCCACTACACCGGTGTGCATGGCCTCAGATTTCTTATTGATCACCTCTCACATTCCACTAGTATGCTAGTTTGCAAAATTTTCAAAAAGTGAAAAAAAATCAGTGTCCCAGCAACTGGTCTATCAGATTACAATACATCTGTACCATGAACGTCTTTTTCGTTCAGTGCACCACAAGGCAAACCCACATACATGCTTTTCTGTCCTTTACTCACAAGATAGCAAAAGAGCAGTGTACACCAATTCCTACGAGAAGAATCACCAACTTTCCTGCATTTGAATAGTTCTGGATTAATTTATGTTTTAAGTTCATGCAAAGGAAAACAAAAAGATAATAAGACTCGTACATTCACGAGCAGATAAATTTTTGTACACTTTGCTGTCTGCCATCCTCAGAGTCTTGGTGTTGCTATCAGCTCTTGTCAAACATTCACTACTCCGGACTGTAAAGTCACAGTTCACACAGTGCTGTGGTGATTGTTCTTGGAGGTCATGCTATTGAGAAGTTTTTAGAAAAAAATACATACATAAATATAAAGCCCAACCCAAACATATGAATCAAGTTGCAAAGGGTGCAGCGCAAGCTGTTTGCACCAAAGTGTGCAGTGCAATATGACACCAAGTTCATTGGAAGTCTTGGAAGTTTCTACCTTGTGGCTAGCAGTAACAGCAGGGCAATTTTAAAATTACAAGGTCAAGAAAGGGCCATATTTCCATGTAAACAATACTAATGCAAAAGATCGAACATAGTCAAAAAACAAGTCAAGTCAAAACAAGAACCAACAGGAGGTCAGACTACGCTCGTGCATGCATTTTGCCGTCACTAAGGGTTGAAATTAAATGGAACTGGCCACGTCTTCCTCAAGCAAGCCGCCCACAGCTATTGTCTTGCTTTTGGCTGGCTCGCATGCAGTTGGCTCCCACAATAGGAAACACCTGCAGGGAAACGATCGCAGAGGGCGATCCCTTTCCGTGTGCATGCGAGGTGTTTGCCCAGGCCTCCCATCCCAACCACACGTCGGCTGCGCACGCCTGCCACCTCCGTCAGTCAGTGGGGCCACGGCCTGCCTGCTCTCATGATATCAGTTAGCGCTACAAGGAATTACATTGGGGCCCGCCCCGCCCCCAGACAACCTTACTCTCAGCATGTTTACAGGCCATTCTGTAAAGCACAAAAACCATTTTAGTTATTAGCCATTACCATCCGCGTTCATAAAAACTCACTTAAGTGAGTGTGTCAGATTAAAAATAACTGCACACCTTTTTTTCCCTTGTTCATCTGCTGTATTTCGGTCCCACTTTCATCCGTGATACCAGCTGAAAAGTACTAGCGAGTCACATTCTTATTCCCCCTGCTCCTCCACTCACCACGACACAGGTGAGCTCAGGTGTTGCACCAAAACAGGGAATGCACAGAGGTACCGTTGCCTGGCAACCTTTGTTTGTGAATTGACTAGGGCAAATACTTTACAGGCAGTAGCACTTATTCCCAAAACGAAGGTGAGTGTGGTGGTGTGTGTGTGTGTGTGTGGGGGGGGTGTCAGCCTTGCGTGCAGTGCATATCTGACATTCACCTATGTGTAGCTCGCTCACCTGAAGCGTGTGACATCAATGAGACAACATTCACTTGTATAACACAGTTAATGATTTCCCAAGTGATGATAAAACATGGGTGAACACAGTTGTTCAAGCCCAGGGTTTAAAAAAAGACGTTTATGTGTGTGAGAGAGAGAGAAAGACAGAGAGAGAGCCAAAAAGAACACAGAACCATGAAATCAGCATGACCAAAGGATGACAGGAACTGTCCTCTCGGTATGCCAGATGAAAGAAGCATTCCCAACACCTCCCCTTTACACATATGGTACAGTTTGCCCTCTTAACCCATGTTAATCTGCCCTCATCGTTCACCATTCACTGCTCACTTTTTATTAACGCAGAGCAGCAGGTTGCTAATAGCTACGCTGGAATTATCTTTTATACAAACCCAACTCTGTCCCCTCAGAAAACAATACGGGATCAATGACCAGTGACAATTTGTAATTCATGAATGTCCAGGATGTAGCCATTGCTTCTAACATACAAAGAAAAATCTGTGTCTATAAACCAATAATGTTCACGATCATTTTGCAGTTAAACTTATAAACAACAAAGAATGGAAGCCCAGTCAGACACCTTTGTGCACACACACAACTGCACATTTTCTCTTCAAGTATGAACCAAGAAGAAAACAAACTACAGTGGCAAATACATGATGAAAGGGTGATACTAGAGTCTATCACATGCTCAACTTTCATATTCATCATCTCCCTCCCTTCCTGTCTCTCTTAAACACACACACACACACACACACACACACACACATAGTAGTCCATTGGCTATGGGCAGGCCCATCACATTCCCAGCTTACATCTCCAGAAATAACTTGAGTCGCATGATATGGCATTCGGCCCAACAGAAGCACATCTGTCTACATTAGTGAGCGTTTTGTTTAAGGAACAGTGTTCCATTCCTCCTGAAGCGTACACACATAACACAGCCGCCCACCTTTCCTTTGAGAGCTAAGATTTAAAATCTAAGTGCTAAGTGCATAAATGTAATCTGCAGTACCATTATTCTACAAACGTGTCCAAAATCCTTGAACATAATGAGTATGTATGGAGTTCGAGAAGTGAACTTGCTGCTTCAGTTTGTAACTGCGTATCTGGCCAATGCATCTAAAGTACAGAGCAGACCTGTGTGTGTGTGTGTCTGAATGTGTGTTGGAACTATTGTATATTGTAATCTGTGAAGAGAATCTTTCTCTGCTAGGCAAAACCAAGAAGGCCTAAGAGTCTGTCAGAGCAGCTTCCCGTCAACCAGCTATCTCGCGCTACACATGATCTCCACTGCCCTACTTTAAATATGAGCGGCTCGAGCTGTTCTGCTCTGCTCATGTGAGAGACAAACTGCCCCACAAAGTGATCCCAAAGGCATGGAAAAGTAACTCGTCTAATCATGCCTTGTTGGAGATTTTTTTTTCTGCTAAAGGGAGTGAGCGAATCTACAGTGAGATGAAGTCAGCGTTAAGTTTCCTTATCAGTTAGAGCCCGTCATAACAAACGGTAAATTATACACTGTAGTTATTGTGGTTGAAGTAAAACAATGCGCGGACGTTACCGCTGCGGGTGACGCCTATTAAATTAGTGAACGCACCTTGTCTGACAGTTTTCATCCGGATAGGACCTCTGCAGTCCTTCATGACTGTCAATACGTCATAGAGGGGCAATCCAGAAATGGCCAAACCCTCGACTTCCAGCAATAATTCCCCCTCAGACAACTGTCCGTGTTTGTAAAGCACATCCTCCTGGACTTTCCCAACGTACGTAAACTCTCCGTTCTCTGCCCCGCCGCGTAGCTCCACGTTCAGCTCCCCATTACATCTCTTGCACACCGCGCATTCGTTCACTTTATTAGTCCAGTGGTTTTTCTTTTGTACCACTTTAGACATGTTCACTGAAATCCAGCTTGAGGCAAACTGCCTGTCCCACCGGCGGAGTTAGTGAAAAGAATCAGCATTAAGAACAGCGGCCGGTGAAATGCCGAAAACTTCGGCTGACAGCGATACGTGTCTTGGCTGAATCATTTTGCTCGCATGTTAAATCATGACTTTATAATCCATGACAACAATAATGAGTGTCCTACGGAGTCTTCCAATCCTGAGTATGTTTTCATATTGTTTAATAACATGTACGTTTAATTTCTGAAGACGCCTTGGTCCTCTGAAGTGTTCTTCGCTTAATTTCCAAAATGACGCAACGTTCCGTTTGTAATTTCTTTCGCACAGTAATTAAACTTTTATGAGTTATGTGAAATGGTCCGACTGCTTTACCTGAGTTTGGCTCGCGCTGACGACTCTTAACCGACGGCGCCTTTAAGCAGGTACATCAGAGTTTATGTTGTCAGCTCTTAAGCTCTTGCAAACAGTGAATGGGAACGCATGCGTTCTTTTGCACTTTCTAAAGCCCGGAGGAAGGAATCCTGGTCACACCTATTTCAGGGTCCTAATGCTCTGCCAGAGCCAAAGCTCAGACATCCCCAACCTCTTAACCGGATTGAAGTGATATCTAATCTCCATGAGATTTTATACTATTTATAAATTAAGTCAGTGGCAGCGATACAACTAATAACTAAAATAACGGTTCTATATCACATTACCAGGTTAAACTAGCTATTACTGAGAGGATGAGAAGGTTCTGTTTTATTCTGAGGTTATTCAATTCTTAAATAATTCATGTAAGCAAATTACTGAGAGAGCACCTTGTGTGTTTTATTCGCTTCAGTTAACTGGCAACGACAATCAACTTGTATGTATCGTAGCAATAGCGCCAAGAGAAATTCGGAAGAAAACAAGGCTCCAATCAACTCTTTAATTAGTGAAGGCAAATACAAGCAGAACCACAAAAGGGAAACAGAAATACTAACTACGGAAGGAACTAGTGGGAGGATAACTAAACAAAACGCCACAAAGACGGTAGTCACCTATTCTAAACACAAATAGACTCAAACAGGAAACTGCAGGCTAAACTGGGCTAAACAAAACAATAAAAGCATTAGCTATGTAAATGTAAACTAAATTTATGGTCTGCTGTGAACACCATTACACGACTCTTAGCCGAGCCCTTCCGGCTCTCTGTGGCAAGACGTTCCCCCGAACCCCCCAGGGTCAACCAACTTACTCAGCCCTGACACAGTACCTGGTGCGCCCATGCTGTGCACCTTCCCCACAGCTGATGTCCTGGTGCATCCACCGCCCTGGCTGATTCCAGTGCCACAGGGTCCCTGCTCCTCCACAACGGGCACCCAGGTCCTGTCACACAGGGCCTGGTATAGGGTAACATCAGCAGCGATGGCGATCCCCACGACGGCCTCTGCTACTCCCTGAACTTTCCGCAGTGGTCTGCACCGCCATCTGTGCTGTGTCGTCCAGGGTGCCATTTGTGTCCGTTGCCTCCCCGCCTCCAGTGATCCAGCCACCGGCTCCGATGTTTCAACGTCAGTGGGAAAATCCAAGCCATGTATGGGCGCAATTCAGATCCGGACTTGATATGAACCGGGCTGCCCACCTGCCATCCTGTATGCCGCGCGTGGAGTGAGGGATCACACGGAATAGTAGTAACACTGAGGAGTCTGTGTGAATGAGCTACTTTCCACCTTTCTGCACTCTGCCCATATGGGATGATTCCCAGCTGTGATTCTGAGAGTTATTCCTTCTTACGGCTGCTCACCTCTCACTGAGCATCCCCGCTTCTTGGAAACTTTATTCTTGGCTGGCTGGACCACAGGTCAGGTGTAGTGCTGGGTATCCTCTTCCTCTGCATCCATTCCCAAGTTATTTGATGCACCACTCAATTACTTCAAGCTCTGTGACTCCATACCACTTTTTACACCAGTGGAAAACATCAAAGCACTAATCAGCTCTTCAGTCAGCAGTGGCAAAAATAAGCACAACCACAAAAGTCAAACAGGGATGCATTAAACATGTAAATTCATACAAAATTTACAGACTGCAGGTAGACTCATGGCATCATGGAGTGCTTGCCATACCTTTCCCACTGTCAATCTCTTTCTCTCTGTGGTAGAACACCACAGTGCGTCATCCAGGTTGGGACTGTAAGTGCTCAGTGCCCATGTAATGGATAAGTGTTAGCTGTGAGGGTACACAAAAGTCAAATGACCCTCTATTGAAGAGCACAGTAAGATGGATAACCATTCTAGCAGAGGGCAGGCTTTGGGCCTCAGTGAATATATGGAGAAAGAGGGCTTTCACTTCCTTGCATAAGAGTATGTGCCACAAGCCATTGTGATGATAGGAACAGGCACTCTCTTTCACAATGTAGATGAGGGATAGAGTTTATGTGCTGGTTAGTCAGACCTACGGTACATTACTGATGACTCTGGTCTAAATGGAGAATTAAAAACCTCAGATTTGTACCAGAATGCCCACAGCAGTACCTGACCAATTAGCAGGATGTTCTTAGAGGTTTGCAAATATAAAATAATTATCCTGAAGCATATTTTGTCTCCATTAACCGGTCAATTAGACCTTCACATATAGATACATACATATAATAATATGTAATATAACTCCCCAAAACCTGAGGTATACACAGTGTCCTCAGATAAAGGAAAAGTACATAATTATGTGTTTGCCACCGTTTACTAAACAGGACAAAAATACTTAATATTGTTGTTGTTTTGGGGTTTTTTTTTTGTCAAATTATTTATGGTCCCATTGAGTCAGTAATAATATATAAAAGATTGTTGTGAATCTTCTACGGTTTGGTCAGCATAAACTATAAAAATGTTGCAGTAAACCTGGTATTCATAAACGCTCATAGCAGTTTAATTTTACACCCAGTGTACTAGAAGACAGATACTGACAAAAACTGTTGTATTACTTTGTTACTGTTCAGTTACAATAACTTTTAAAAATCGTCAATGTTCCATTACTGTGCTCACAGACTACACTATATAGACATAAAACCTAGCCAAGAAATCCCCAGCACGTCTCTATTCTGATCAAACAAATTCCTGTGTGTAAAAGACCATCTCTTCACAACCATTCTATTTAGAGTATATGAGCCCTGACTTCAAAAGAGAAACCTGAATATAAATCCTAAGTGATGGTGTCGATCAGTACAAGCCTGGCATTTGGCAAAAAGACAGAGAGCACAACAAGGGCCACACACACACACACACACAAGCGGACACACACACAAGCGGACACACACATAGATGCACACACACACACACACACACACACACACACACACACACACAGCCTTCGCATTAACTCCATTCCCATGACTCGCAAACAAAAAGCACATAGTTGAAACCTTGCAGCTGGGGAGTTGTCCTCTCTGTCCATCTGTCCATAGACATACTCTGCAGTGTGAGTGTTAATTAGTATATAAACTGTATTGGCCTTGGTGTATGTTTAATTCTAAGAGTAAAGGGTACAGAGCAAAAAAATCCAGAAGGATTATATTCTCTACATTTATTTATTTGTTTGTTTAACAATCTACCTATCTACTAGGGAAAAGTCCACCACAAATCTGAGAGTAGTTCAGCTGCAATATCATATAATAATGGAATACCCTCATTATAAATTAATTGCTCATTATATATCAGTTGATCATTATATATTCGTTGATCAGAAGGTTGCTGGTTCAAGCCCCAGCTCTGCCAAGTTGCCACTGTTGGAGCACTGAACAAGATCCTTAACCCTCAATTGCTCAAAATGTATTCAATCACATTTGTAAGTCACTTTGGATAGAAGCGTCAGCCAAATGTAAAATGTAAATGTAATCAAACCATTAGCCTCTAACATCATTTTTTTTGCAGTGTTGGCTCACTTGTGCAGACAGGTTTTAATAATGTGGTATGTCTGAATTCATCCAGATTTGACCTCAGATCCTTCTGACTTAGAAATTACAACAACAGTGAAGATTTGAAAAAATATTTTAGAATATAGACAAATAATCGTATCTTGTACACATTCTCCAATATACGTCACTACGGTTGACATAAAAAAAATGACTACAGAAAAATATTTGGATATATACATTCAAAGGAGTCTTATGATATGTTCCAATGCAAGTAGTCAAAGAGCTAATAATCATCTTATAAACACACACACACACACACACACACACACAGTCCTTAGTCCTTTGGCTTTATTTTCTCACAAGTTCTAATAAATAACAAGCACTATGTGGAATTCCAAATATGCGGGATCAATGCAGTGTAATTAAATATTAACCATAGAGACAAACAGTCAGATCGATCATCCACTGCAGTTGAGTAACACCCGTCTTTAATACATCCCTCTCATGAGAGCAGCATACTGGAGCAGCCCAACAGCCATACACATGTTAACCTGCTATTCACAGCAATGTTCCATGAGAAGTGTAAACCTCACAGAGCAGTCGATAACCCAGTATGATTTAGTGCTTGTCTGTTATACACAAGTAGCCTCTGGCTTTTACCAGATTCAGTTCAATACCCATGATTCTTTCCACAATGTATAAAGATAATTACTGGGCAAAAAAATGTATTATGTAGTAATCTTAAGATGCATTGTATGCTTTGTAATTTGTCCTACTTTTTGTGCACATAGTTTTAACACATACATAGTTACAAAATAATTATCTTGAAACATATTTTGTCTCCATTATCTCCATTTAGACCTTCAAATCTTTAGCAGTATATTTTTAATAAGCTAAAAAACATTTGTAAGTAAACTTATAATTTGGGTGTAAATGGACTCGAAATGTTAAGGGAATTGCTTGCTTACGTTTTAAAATGATCTCTTTTTTTCCATATTTACAATAGTGAAGATGAATGGTCATGATTATATGCTGAAGTCCACTCGCATTTGTGCAGAGTAATATATGAATTATTGTTGTGTTTGTACTGTAGCCTGCTGCTCTTCTTTAGAAAGTGATTATGGAGACATACGCTTGCAGTACCTGAGGGAAATGCGAAGCCAGAAAATATAGCGTCCCTTCTAAATAATGCAAAAACTCACCAGATGAATACTGTGAGGGTCAGGGCCTCGTGGGAGCATGGAACGCCACGCTCACTGCAGCAGCGAGAAGTGACAAATGAGCTTTTTTTTAACACTTAGATTCTGGGCGAACTTTTGGCATGATTCGTCAGCAGCTGAGCGTGACTACGGCGAGGTGAGCGAGAAGAAGAACCTGGCGAAAGGGCGGAGGAAAAAGGGATCTCGCGCTTCGAGGAAAACCCCAAACTCGAACACGTGAACGGACGAAAATGGGGAAGAAGAAGTGCCGGAGCAAAGCGATAAAGGAGAACAAGGGATGAGACGGAGAGCGAGGGCTAAAGAGAGAAAAAGAGAGAGAAACGAGAAAGAGAAAGGGCGCTGAGATATGTGAGTTGAGCTGTAATGTGATAGATGATGTACCTGTGTCTGTGTGTGTATATATATATATATATATATATGTGTCTGTGTATATATATATACACAGACACAGATACATAGCCTCTGTTGCACCCCCCCGCCCCCCCCCCAAACACACACACACTGTCAGACATAGAGAACACCGCTAGAGACAGGGGCAGCTGACTCAGACAGCCATCTAGATGTTCTGGCCTACTGAACACTGCAATAATTTAAATAAAATTAAACAGAAAAGGCTTGTTGCTGTATCAGCAGTATAGTGCTGAGTGGTGTTCCTGCACATATATTCCTTACCACATAGTTGCTAATTCAGATCTTTGTGTGGTGACCTACTGACATATATATTCCATGCTAAGGACATTGTGCTACGATTCATGGTCAAACTGGAGTCTTGGCCTTCATTGAGTGCTGCACAGAACTGAGCATCAATTCATACACTTAATGAATTAATGTCTTCAGACATACACACACACACACACACAATTAACACTTGCTTTTTCCGTTGACATACCCCCAATAGCCCCATCAGGTCCCATCAGGTCATAGGTTTTGAGAGGTCTGCATGAGGATGAATGGTAATTTATGTTAATTTATGTTAATTATGCTGAATATGTAATAAAGATGATAATGAGGCCAGCGTCTAACAATTCATATTTCTACTCCTCTGAATACATGTCCTTTGAGAGTATTCTACAACTGCTCTCTAATATGGGTGGGTGTTTGCCCTTGGGACAAAATCGCAGACAGACAAATTGTCTTTTCATGAGTGACTTTTTAATTGGAAAGACGTATTAAAATACACACAGACCATATGACACCTCCACCCAGTATTCGAATATCACCGATTTTAATTAGACTTCAAAAGCTGAGGTTTATATGTCAACCACTTTTGTACATTTGAATTACACAAAACGCCTGTAATTTCTAAAGTTATTGTTATTTCTGTCACCAAATAAAATATATCTGTCCCTGTATGCTACACCTATGTAAACAAGAAAATGAGTGGCTGCATACAGACAGTGATGGCATTAGTAGATAACAGTCACTCCTTCTCTAAAGCTGCATCAAATTGCCTGTTTTACATTTTAGACGCTGTATGTTTTAATCTACCACTGCAGGCACCAGTATTGTACTTCAAAGTCAAAGACTAACTGTATCTGAGTTCAGCGCTCTGTGTTTGTTGTGTCAACCTTTAATGGCTTTGTTCATGACTGACCTGGCTTGACCAAGAGCAGACGGAGCCGCCAACTAACTTCTGAGCACTTGGACTTGATCAAAAGTCATCGGTGCAGCCACAAAGTAGTATTGTAGTGGTATTTAAATGATTTCTCGGACTATGTGCGTTATAAGTAATGGTCTTTACCCCATCCAGAGAGGTAAAGTTCTTTCAGACATGGTACTCGCTGGAACAAAACTGCACTTTTGTTCCTGATGGAGACGCTCTGGACCCATCCGCAGTTGTGACGTGATTCCCAAGGCAGGAAGTGGCGTTGGTGAGATGGTGGTGGAATTTGGTGCAGATCAGAAAACAGCTTTCTTGACTCTCCATCAGTTTTAAGTCAGGATAAGCCCATTGGGAAACAGATCCTTGAACAAAAAGGGATAGCTTGTTGCTACCTCCCCATGTGCGCTGGCTATTTCAGCAACAGGATATCCTGTTCTTGGCTCGTCACATGACCAACACAATGTAAAACAAGGATGCAACCCACAACAAGGTCTCTACAGGAAAAAAATTCATTTGTTTTGATTCTGGCTGACCTTGCTAGATATTTATCTGACCATAACATTTTTTGCTTGTGTGTTTCCTGCTTTATATTGTCTTTTTCTGGCTTCAAAACTGAATTTGTATTATTTAGGACAGTAATTCTGTAATAATGCAACACTGCTAAAAGCACTTTAAACATTATTAGCATTTACTAGCATTATATTTATTAGCATTATTAGCAAGAGGATTATTTAGATTATTCAGATGTTAATACAAGATATAATGTGTGTCATAGTTATTGACGTCTAATAAAAATATACACAGTGTTATGATATACAGTTTAGTGTTATGTTATTTTGACATTAAGTACTGAGTGCAACTAATGCGGCTTAAATAAGACTTTATTTTCTCCCTCACTTATACAAAGAAGAGCTCAGAAGTGTGGGAGTAACTTTGCTGGGGCCAAGAACGGCTATTGCTTTCAATAGAGCAGCCCCTCAAATTCGTGCTCCCTTTAAGAAACCAAGTCTTAAGGCACATGTGTTCACTGAAAAGAAATCAGCACTGGTCTTAAGATGGTTTAAAATGTGCAGTGCAATTGTTTACTTTTTATTTAGATTTTAATATAGTTTGTTTAGTTTCTGTCATTTGTTCATTTAACTCGGTGTCGTGTAACAAAATATATAAACATGGTAGTTTTCTGCTTCTGTTATGGTATCTGCTGTAAACTGTTACATAAAATATTTCCAGAGTACACTTTCAAAAAGTGATGTGAATACCAGACATTTCTGAAAGTGGTGGGGCATGTCCCCAGCATCCCGAGCGTAAAGTACACCTTTGCCCAGGAGAAGGCAAGAGAACTGGGCGTGACAGTGGGCCCACTTTGTCCCCTGATGAGACTTCACTGAGAAACAATCTCTCTAACCCCCAAGACAAGAGCGAATACTTTTGGCAATATAGTGTAAATACACTGGAGATCAAAATTAGAGAACAATGTATAAACACAATGTATGAGTTTTCAGAAATAATGTAATCTACATTGATCGATATTTGAAGGATTTTTTGTAAGGGGTACACCATGCCACTAGAACAGTATTTTACCAAATAACCAAAGTATGTCAACATAAAACCTTTATTTTGCAAAAAACGTAATGCTCATAATTAGAGAACAGCAATGACTTACACAGAAAGATTACAACTAAATTTTCTGAAGGTTACAACAGTCAGTAATCAGTAGGACGTGTACAGACCTTTGCTTTGAATAACTTCAGCACATTTGCAGCCACAGGACATCACTAGTCTCTCACACCACTCTGGTGTGATTTTGGTCCACTCTTCTTCCAGTCTCTCCCACAGTTATGTGACTGCTATGGGCTTCTTGGCCATAACTGTCACCAAGGATCTTCCAGAGGTTTTCTATTCAGTTTACATCAGGAGTCTGGGTTGGCCATTTCATTGTTTCAATGTTTTCAGTTTCAAGGAACTGCTTTACCCATTTTGCAGTGTGACAGGGGGCATTGTCCTGCATGAAAATTGCTGGCTGATTGAGTGATGAACGCAGGGAAGGAACCACGTATTGTTGAAGGTTCTGATACACACTTGCATTCACTCTTCCATGTAGCTGTATGAGATGTCCAACTCCTGCTGCCAAAAACATTCCCCAAACCATGACACTTCCTCCTCCACCCTTCACTGACTTCTTTGTCGACGAACATAATGTTTCCCATAAGGCCCAAATAAATTAAACATGCTTTCATCACTAAAATTAACTCTGGACCACATCTCCTCTGTCCACACAACAAGCTCCTCAGCAAAGGTAAGTCTAGCTTTTTGATTATTTCTGCTAAAGAGAGGTTTGGTCACTGTAGACTGGGCTTTCAGTCCATATGCTTTTAAACATTGAGACACTGTATGACGAGACAGATCCTTACCCAGTTCAGTGATGAACTTGCGAGCAATTCCAGCTACAGTGTTGAACCGGTTATCCATGGAGATTCTCCGCATTATCCTGTCCTCTCTTGCATTTGTCTTTCGTGGGCAACCAGCCTTCTTGGGGAACTTGAATGAGTTTGTGATGTTGTAAAGATGCAGTATTCTAGAAATCACAGACTTGGAACGACCAACTTCTCTTGCTATGGCTGATAGGGTCACCCCTTTGGCCTTCATCTGGACAACCTGCTGCTGGGGGGTTTCAGTCACTTTGGAATGGCTCACCATTTGTGCAAAGTCAATGAAAACTGGAAAGTTAGGATGCCAGTTAAAATAAGGTTTGTCAGATAATTAAGGAAATTAGCACCAGATGCCAGATTAACACCAGTAACTTGCAGGTATCTGAAAGTGTCCTCTAATTTTGATCAGTGTTCTTTCAATGATATCATTTGTTTTTTATGCTGTGCTTTAGAATATATACAATTGGATAATTTCACATAGGACTACATAATGGTCTTGACATTTAGGAAATTGTGTGTTGTTCTCTAATTTTGATCGCCAGTGTATATATAGCAAACAGTACCCTCTGCTGGTCAGACTGAGGATTGCACATTACTCAAAGTAACAACTTCAAGGATTGTAGTTTTTCAAACCATTCAGGTTTCTTAAATCAGAAACGCATCCACGAATAAAACTGACGTGACGGGCAGACTCTGTTCCATTCTCTTTTCATAGTGCGTATTCTCCTTGAAGCAGAGGGAAAGAGCGTATAATAGAGAACACGTTATTCAATAGGAACATACTTGCTCCTGGAAGCAAGAACAGTGCATATAGGTGAAACAACACCGTTTCCTTGGCTATTTGCAACGTCACTTTGCTGTGTGGTCATACTGACACATGTTAACATACAAACATATTCCGACTGCAGTGCCATAGAAGTCGTGCTTCTGGAGACTAGTATTACTTTAGCTTGATCCCTTGGATCTCGAAAGGGTCGCCTAATTAACTTGGCCTGATAAATGAACGGAACAGCCCTTAAGATGGTAATGGTAATCCCCATATGGAAATACTAGAGTATAATAACAAGGGCATGACAAAAACGAAATGAGCACAATGACTTCCTCTTGTAGACAATGTTTTTCACTCAAGCTAAATATTAAATGTTTGCATTTAACTTGCACTATGCTTTCGCAAAATGGCTTCACCCTTCCGGTGATTCACTTCTACACCCAGTAGAGGGCGCCATTGCTCATGCATTTTTATCCAAACAAGTCTGGGTTAATATATTCTACCCAGAAGCCAAATACTCCACAACTATGTAGACAACTGTACACGATGTACTTTGATGACATCTATTATTTTTTAGCTACTAATTCTTTAGTGAAAGTAGAAATGGAATACAGGGCAGTTTCAGAAAACACGATTTTTAAAATGTATAACTTGCTCTATAAACTACATTTTTGTAATTGTAATGCTGATCTGTTTACAGAACTGTTTTGGGGGGCAGCTCTTCCCATGGTCACTGCAGTGGGGCATAATGTGCAATATAATCACAGTATATCTAATGCATGTATAAAAAGTCACTCATTTGTTTGAAGATTCATTTGAAGAACTGATAAATACACACACACACACACACACACACACACACACACACACACACACACACACACACACACACACAAGTGCAGTATAACAGAAGATATACAAACTGGCCCAGAATTGAGTGGGAAAATATAATTTTGTTTATACTTTCACCTTTTGTATGTATGTATTGTATGTATGTATTGCTGAGGGAAGTAAATATATAATCTAATAAATATATAATAATATATAATCTATAATCTAAATATATAGTTTCCTATAATCACCCATAAGCTCAAACCTTTTTTGGGTGGACATAGTGGCACATAAGGACACATCAGAGCAAGTGATATCAAATTCAGAAGCTAAAGGCAACTTGTCTATAAATCCACATTCCACGGCCATTACTTCATACTTCAGCATGGTGTAATAGTGGGAGTCTTAACAGCTTAATCAGTGAATAAAGGCCCATATGTACTCTAGAGTACTCCAGCATCTACTCAGTGTCCATTCATATTGGATGTAGTTATTTGGCCATTTGTTGTTTCCCATGAGTGAACTTGTCTCATAATATGTGTGAAGTGATATTTTTTTCATCCATACCAGCTGACCATTTTCAAATGGTTCCCTTTAACTTAGCAGACTGTAAATGACAAACCTGTCAACACTGCTTCATGGTTGCTGTTGTTCTCTCTGATTAAGTAACTGATGACCCCGAGCTCTTGCTGCCTCTGAAAAGTCTCCTCGCTGCCCCCCCCACCACCAAAACCCCCCACCCCCTTCCCACTCATGTTTCCCGAAACCTCTCTTCCCTCCAGGCCCTTGTTCTTCTCTGTGAGTCCCTGTTCAGCCACTTTGAAGCTTGCTTCCTCGGGAGTGACATCACACAGTCAGGAGGACTTGCTCATATCTTCTGTGGTTTGCCATCCCCCCTTCGAAGCCTTCCTCCCCCCTTTTCATGAGCTCACGTCTCCTGGGTTACAGCTGTGGAGGTGAGATACGCCGCCGGCTCTGGAGATAACTCTGCCTTACCTGCACTGCCAATTTCTGTCTACTGTATGTATTTACTTATATACTGTATATAATTACTTCCTCTCTCACCCTTACTAATACATTAAAACACCCACAAACATCAAGAACAGGGTACTGAAGAAAACAAAACAGATATATGTATATATATTTTTTGTCTTTTTCATAATTCACAAATTTATTTAAGCTGTTATTACCTCCAAATTAGGGTTGTGTGATATCTGATTAAACGGGGGGGAAGATACTGGTAGTCTTACAAGGGTACTATAAATTTTTATATACTTTCTTTTACACTTTTTTCAATGACTGTTCAATTAATTATTATTATACATGAATTACTATTAATTAATTGAGCCCTTGCAACAAAAAATACATACATGTGACATCAACTTCGTACAACATCGTTTGATGTCATTCATTTAAAATAAAACAGGTCACTAATGCATTTGTTCTGTTTATTAGGCAATTTTTTATTATTATTTAAATGTAAACTCATAAAAAATCCACTGTCCACTGTCATGAATGGAGTTTTGTACTAGTGATATACAGTCTACAAAATTAAGAACAAAAATGTAAAGCATTATTATTTTCATATACATGAATGACGCAAGGGTCTAAATAATATATAAAGCATGTTAGTGTTTAAGGTTATAAATGTAACATTTTTTTTTTGTTGGAAGGACTCAACACTCCTTAAAATACATATTCATCAGTTCTATGGCTCAAATTGTTCTCTGTTTAAGCAATAAGTACGAAATATAGTTTCCACTCCAGCAGATACGCTAGAATTATAGAGGTAGGGTGCACCCCACTGTTGGTGTGGATGTTGTGGATGGTGGGTGGGGCGTCGTCATGACGCTGGGCTCGACATCACGATGTCCTTCTGCCACGACGGCATCGTCAGTCGGCCTGACCCTACTGTGAACGACTTCCTCTTCAGTTGTGCAATTTAACTATGCAGAGCTCTCTAACAAAACAGGTACATTAAGATGGGAAAACTCACCATAAAACATCCTGACCTGGGAGGACTGAGGACAGTCGACAATTTCCATGTTTGCTGGCCATGGTGGAACCCAAAATGTAAAAAACTAAATGTATTTTCATTGTGATAAATCTAGAATAGGTTTTCATTGTGATAAATCTAGAATAGGCTACCTAAGCTTACACAAGAATAAGTTAACATGCAATATGGGTTCAAGAACCTAATTGTGCTTAGAGGTCAATCATAATAAATTTAATGATATTATTAATATTAGTAGTAGTAATATAATAATGCAATATCATTTAGCCCATAAGTTTTTCTGGGTTCATTTCAGTTCAGTATATAATCTATGGTCTTTCATGAAGTTTTGTTTTTCATATGCTGAGATTAATAAAATAGATTCAGTTGAGCCAAAATGCATTTAAATAAATTTGAAAGCAGCCTGATTTACTGATAGCTTCTGCACTGAAAAACCAACAGCATGATGGATGACTTAAAACTGACAGAAGAGCCTAGGAATGGATGAGGAAGAGGATGAAAACGCACTAAGAACATAACACACACTCTAGCAGTCATGCAGAGTTGTTAGCAGAAACTTGGGTGAACAGCAGAAGCTTCCACTCTGAGGATGGTGTGTTTTACTGAGAGCAGCCGAGGGTCCGAAGAACTGACAGAAAGGATATGATGCAAATGGCAGTAAAGAGAAAAATAATCTGAGGCAATGCACGAGGCGAGTTCGTATTCTTCCCGCCATAATCTGAGATTATTAGGAGGTCCTTTCTCACCGCAGCTTCGTCATCATCACCATACAGGCCTTATCCGTGAAGTCACCGTAAAACCCACGGCGGGCTGTCGCCGCCAGCGTGCATAAGTGTCCAGTAATCACCGTTATCCCACAGTTTGATCGTCCTGATAATCCCACAGCGCAAAAGGATGATCGATAATCCTGCAGTCCCGTGTCGCGTCACATGGTGTAGGCCACCCAGTAGATGACATTGACCACGGCGAAGGTGAAGGGGAAGACGGCGCGGGCGTAGATGTCGATGGTGTCTGCATCGACTGGCCTGCACGTGCAGCACTTCTCGCCCTCAACGCCACCCCGCCCCGCCCGCCGCCTGGCACTGCCACGCGACTCCGCCCCCTCCTGGGCCTCGGCCGGCCCCTCGGCCGGTCGCTGGGCGCGGCTCTGCCTGTTGGAGATGGCGAGGCCCTGGCTCATGCCCGTCACTGACAGGGAGAAGAGCACCATGGCGTGCTTGCCGTTCTTCACCATGGCCTGTAGGGAAGAAAGTCTAAAATAAACGACACTATTTTCCCTCGACATTTAGAGCCATGCATCACCACGCTGAGCGAGGGTGGGCGGGGTTTCTCTCGCACCTCAGCGCTCCTGCTAGCCTTGACCTTGGCCTTCTCCTTCTTGCTGTAGTCGGCGTTGTAGTGGGCGAAGGCGTACTCGATGAGAGCGGCAAACACGAAGACGTAGCAGATCCAGAAATAGACATCCAGCGCTTTAATGGCGGAGGCGCGGGGCAGCGAGGAGCGCGCGCTGACCATCAGCGTTGTCATGGTGAGCACCGTGGTGATGCCTGGGGAATTTATATATATATCCAGAGGAGACCACAGGTGAATCTTTCAATCTATCTATCATAACGTTAAAAAAAAAACTGTTATGATTTAATGGTGGTAGCAATTTGAATGTTATTAGTTGTGTTACAACACAGTTAGTACAGTGTAAGTACTTATAGATTTGTAATGTGTCGTTATACTCACAATTTCCAGTATAGTTACATTGTAAAAGTGTAATGTGAAGTGTTACCATCTGTTCATATATGAATGCACTCAAATAGCTTAAAGACTGTCTAAAGAAGGGAATTTTCCCTATGAAATGTGAAATTCCTATAAAATGAACAAGATTATGTCAAGTAATTGCAAAGTGATGTGTAATAAAAATTATGCAAAAAAAAAAAACTAACCAAGTGTTACCCTAGCAGGCACAGCTGATTGGCTAATCCAGAAGGAGACCCAGGACATGGCGACCAATAAGATCGAAGGCATGTAAGACTGGATGATGTAAACACCTCGGTTACGCCTCAGCTGGAAACGCAAGCTTAGACGAGGGAACCGCCCAGCTTTATACAAAACACACACACACCCCAAAACACAAGAATAAGCAATTATGAAAATAACATTCTTAATGTAAATTTCAACCTCCAGACTATAAAGAGGAATGTGTCTCTGTGAAATACACTACAGATTTATTTATCAGATATATAATCAATCAAATCAATTGATAGGTGAACTTAAAATTGGATTTAGATTACATTGTGTTGAGTTGCTAAAACAAAGAGTTCATATAGAACTGGAATCCACAGTTTAGCTGAATAAATCAAGGCTTTTCTATAATACGGTCTGTTAAAAGCAATGATATTTCATGAGATTGATGTAGCCAGTCTTCAGAAGCAAGATGTGCTGTAGTGCTGTGACATTTGAACTGCTTTTGATACTTAAATTTAAGACATAAATAAGTTGGTCAAAGGTGCACATCTGTTTCACCTGCTTTGAAATTCATCATGTCTGTGACGAAGCGGTAGTCTGTAATGGTGAACTGGGACAGCTCCAGTTTGTCTAGCCCATGGATGTACCTCTGACTCTCCGACCAGTGATAGACAATGTCCTCTGAAGAATAACCATCTACAGCACCAAGAAAAACACGTTACTATGTATGTCTATGGAATCTTTAATTTGTGGAATCTCATTTACTAATTCTTGCTCTCTCTTTCCCTCTCTCTCTCTCTCACATACACACACACTCTCCCTCTCTTATTTCACAACTCACAGCTCTCGAGGTCCAGCATACACTCCTGTTCGTCCATGGGGTACTTGGTTAGGTCCATGTCACAGGCCACGGTGGATGTGATCCTGGGAGAGACAGAAAGAAATCAGGACCAGGACCATAACAAAAACAGCCTGGGAATTGTCTAAAATACAGGTCTGTGAGCTACTATATTGCTGTAAAGATGAGAGTTTGGTAACTGGGTCAAAATATTTTGTTCATATTTATGCTTCTTCATTCTGGAAATGCACACGGACTATTTGTTTTTGCAGAATTACACCTAATGACCCACATGTATACACACACACACACACACACACACACTCACACACGCACACGCACACACACACACACACACACACACACACACACACACACACACACACCGGCTGCTATAGAGGATGACCCCATCAGTTTGTAGACGTATGAGTTTATTTTCCACAGTGACGTCATGGAACCAGGCTGA